>CM049801.1:929183-1100800 GCA_027422405.1 Ptychobarbus kaznakovi
CGATTTACATGGATTTTAGTTCTAGTTTTATCTTTGGAATGTGCTGATGTCTTATGATCGCTAAGTTCCCTGGAACCTCTCAAAATGAGTTTTTTTTTCTCATTTTCTTTCTGAATTATGTGTTTAGTGAAACACAAGCAAAATACATTTTCAAGATCTTTTAAATATACGGTATAAATCAGCAAAATCCTACAGCAACAAACAATATTGTTATTGTGGTAACAAATTTATCTCACATAACTACAGAATGAGTTGTTTAACACCCAGCATTTAGTTTGGGTTGACTAAAACTGCCTTTGTTATTCAGTCAGCGTATTAATCAGCGTGTCAGAGCAGGTGGGGCTCCGAATGACTTTAAGTGTTGAATACCAACCCTTGTGAATGTTTTAAGCCTGTGGAGATCTCTGCACCTGCTGATCAAGTCAAGTCAAGTAGAATTAATTAATTATGGGTCGATTAAGGTTGAGGGTGAGCAGGGTTGAGCTGGTCAGTACCTTGATATGAGACCTCCTGGGAAAAATAGGTTGCTGCTGGAAGAGGTCTTAGTGAGACCAGCAGGGGGTGCTCACTCTGTGGTCTGTGTGGGTCCTAATGCCCCAGTATAGTGACGGGGACGCTATACTGTCAAAAAAGCACAGTCTTTCGGATGAGACGTTAAACTGAGGACCTGACTCTCTCTGGTCATTAAAAATCCCATGGCACTTCTCGTAAAGAGTAGGGGTGTAACTCCGGTGTCCTGGCCAAATTCCCTCCACTGGCCATTGTCAATCATGGCCTCCTAATAATCCCCATCCACTTGATTGGCTCTACGACTCTCTCTCCTCTCCTGTAGCTGTGTGTGGTGAGCGCCACTTGATTGGCTCTATGACTCTCTCTCCTCTCCACCTGTAGCTGGTGTGCGGTGAGCGCATACACTTGATTGGCTCTATGATCTCTCTCCTTCACCTGTAGCTGGTGTGTCATGAGCGCATACCTGAGCCTATGACTCTCTCTCCTCTCTATGAGCTGTGTGTGGTCCACCTGTAGCATACCATCTACTTATGACTCTCTCTCCTCTCCACCTGTAGCTGGTGTGTGGTGAGCGCATACACTTGATTGGTCTCTATGACTCTCTCTCTCTCCTGTAGCTCCTACACATGATTGTCTCTATGACTCTCTCTCCTCTCCCTGTAGCTGGTGTGTGGTGAGCGCATACACTTGATTGTCTCTATGACTCTCTCTCCTCTCCACCTGTAGCTGGTGTGTGGTGAGCGCACTGGTGCCGTTGTCCTGTGGCAGCCGTCGCATCATTCAAGTGGATGCTGCACACTGGTGGTGGTTCAGGAGAGACCCCCCACATGATTGTAAAGCACTTTGGGTGTACAACAATACACAATAAAGCGCTATATAAATGCATCATTCATTCATTCAATTATGCCTGATGGGATGAATTTGAAATAGGATGAACCTTGATGGATTCTGGGAAATAGCCTTTATTTATTGGCATCAATTGTCCTGCAATCTAACTAACTGTCCTGCAATCAGCAAACAGAAAGAGCAAATATTATTTTCCAAATGATTGACCTGGTTGTGTCTGAAGAACTATTCATATGCACTAATTTATTGATTGATTTTAATATTTACTCCACAATATACTATCAAATCCTTAATTCTGACAAACTACACATCATTATAAAGGGCTATTAATGCTTTATTTGCCAACTGTAATTTATTTGTATGTGAAGTGTATACTATTTATTTATTATTTATTATTATTATTATTATTTAGAAAGCCTCATATGAATCGTACATATTTCATTACATCACAGTAGATGTTTTGCCATTGACCTTTTTTCCCCACTGACTAGTTAAAGTTATCTGTTAAAGTGACAGCTACAGCTTATGCAACTGATACAAACAGCTGTGTCTAAGTGGCCATTAGCAGGCTTGAAGGGTTCTGCAGCCATTGAGATGATTGGGATAACTTTATTTTTCTTCGGGGCTTATAGACTTACTTAGCGGCAACATTTAGAGAGTGTCAGCTAACTAAACTAACTGTCCTGCACCCAGAAAACATTATTAAGTTTGAAATAGAATGTTCTGGTTGCTTCTGTAGGCCTGACTCAGTAACAAAGCAGCACAATGCAATAACGCCAACTTTTTCTCATGTAGGAAAATAATTACAGGGCAGCTTCTTCGTTATAGGAACAGTGAGTCACAGTTTCATCAGCAGCAGAACATGTTACATCTGGAGAGTTTGCTCACTGCTGTCGCTCAGTGTTTTAAATGTGCTCTCATTAAAAACATAAAAATACAGTACTTGACAGATCTGTTTAAAATGATGAAGATTCCAGTCATTTCAATGACCTGATACAAACTGTTTTATTCTATATGCAGTGGGTACCTTGTGGGGGCCATCAAGTTCCAGCTGTGCCAGGCAATGCAACAGTTTTTAATAATAATAATAATAATAATACGAATTATAATAATAATAATATTTAACTTAACAAAATTAATATTAGTAATAACTTAGTATATATATATTTATTTGACCCTCAAACTCTAGCACTCTCTATTCTAATTTTATTTTATCTAATCTGTCTTCTTTTATTTTCTTTTTTTATTTAAAAAACACAGAAACATTTGACCCTCTATCAATTGCATATTTAATCTCTAACTGCTAGTTTTTCTTGTAAAACTAACACTAAGTTTCTTTTTTCTATATTCTATATACTCGTTTTCTTAAAAAAAAAAAAAAAAATTCCTACGTGTTAGGCTAACCAGGACTTGTAATAGCACTTGCATGTTGTTGCTCTTTTGTTGGTTTTGATTGCTTCTATAATGTCCTCATTTGTAAGTCACTTTGGATAAAAGCGTCTGCTAAATGACAAAAAAAATATATATATATATATACAGTATTAAAAGCCAGATGTAATGGCTTCACACTTGTAGTAATCAAATACACATATGTCCTAATGAAAAATGAGTGGGGAACGTTTGGGTCCAGTCTAAATGCCGAATATGAACATGATTTTCTACTTTCTATTGCTAGTTGGTGGTGTTGAGGGGAGGTAGGATGTACTAGACAAAAATGGTGGTCCCCATTCTGTTTGCACCTATATATCTACTAACTCTCACTAGTGTTAGTAGAGTATTAGTAGGGTTACGGTTAGAATAAGTTGACATGTTCTTGCAAAGTTTCTTATAGTCAGTAGAATGTCTGTTGGGACACCATCACAATAAAGAGTTAGCAGATATTAATCAGACTGTCTACTTACACTCTAATGAGTGTTAGTTGACTTGTAGGTGCAAAGTTGCTTATTGACAACATAATGCTTAAAAGGGACCATCAAAATAAAGTGTTACCGAACCAAACCTGAAATCCATGCAAGATGCTATTATGCATGTATCTAGGCGAGTTGTTACAGAATATTGTTGATGTACAGGGTTGTTGAACATTATGTGTGTTGTTTTCTAGGTGGCAAAGTCTGTATAGTGTTTTGAGGAATCCAACTCGACACCGTGATGGAATCAGATTTTTCACTGATGTCCTCCTCAAAGGGAGAGTTCAAGGCGGAAGATTACATAACGCCGCATTACAAGGAAACGTATCGGTTAGCCATCGACTGCCTGATCAAAGAGGGGGAAGCTTCTTATCGAAATTTCATCAAAGAGGAAGGCATATGCAGTTTCCTCTCTGAGGAGGAAATCAACCATATTACAGAGAGCGCTGTGCAGCCCCCCACCAGCAACCACTCTGAGGAGGTGGACTGTCCACAGGACGATACGTCCTCCACAGGCACATACTGGCCCACTCACTCAGACACTGACCCTCCAAACCTGGAGTTAGGCTGGCCAGACGTCCCACACAGAAGACTCGAGACCAACATAGACCTGCTGTTCCACCCGCCGAGGCAAAACAGCCCCACTATCAAGGAAGCGATCCGCAAACATATACAGGATGCCAGGCAGGTAATGCTGATAAAACCGCATGTTGAAAGGGGTGTGAATAAACGCCTCTTTGAAACCAGTCCTTCTGTAGATCATGTGCTTTTGAACTGTGCTCAGAGTTAAGAAACACACAATCTCGTAGCTCAAGAATGCCCTAGAATCAAAACAGATCTGGTTGGCAATTAAAAGGCTGTGGGTTCAAAACACACAGGGGGTGATCCATGCATCATTGTGCCCTTGTCAGGTTGCTCGTTGTAAAGATGGTACGGCATGTTGATAAGGTCCATCTGGGGAAAATCGGTTTCACTGTCATGCTGTTGAGGATGCGATAAATAAATGAGCAAATCTCGGAAAGTCTGAAAGGTTAATAGATTCCAAAATCTTATTTTGCATGTAAAAATAATTTTCTACATGGATTAATTGATTTTGAACAATTTTGTTAAAAGCCTACCATAAGCTTAAGCAATGAAATATGCTTCTCAAGGAAGCCACACATCAGTGTTTATTTTCCAAATTTCAGTGAAGCACTACACTACAAGTCATAGTTGTATTTGTATCCATGTTTGTTATTGATTCATTTCTTCACTTGTGCTTCGTCATCTGCAAAAGCTTCATGGAATGAGTAATTGATTCAAAAACGTTTAGTAAGCACTTTTTGCCTTACTTTTTTATGGTTTTAAAATACTTTTTTGATTGAAAATTATTGTTTGTAATGTTTGTTTGGTATTTTTTTTATAAAAATAAAAAAAAACAACAAATGTAGCAAACAAAATGGCTAATTCAGAAAAAATGTTTTATTCAAATAAGTTCAGTGTCTCTGAAAAGGTATTTTCTGGGCATCTTCTAGAGTGACTTGTAATTGTAGCTTGCTGTTTTTTCTTTAGGATCGAATAGTAACAGATCAAGGCTATATGAGCAGAGATCTTTTAAATGTAGAGATACAAAGTTAGTCTTTGATCCTCACTGGAATCACCTATCATATAGACGTGCTTTTCTCAGTGTTCAGCCTTGCAGACAGCTTCTACCTTTAGAGTACAGAGAACATTTCCCCCAAAGACATGTCTTTCTAAATAAATTATGTTAGCACACTACATAAAAACATCATGGGGCTCTCAAAGTACACTCTAAGGCTGAGATAAAACCCGTTTTTAGCTACATCATTTTGTGTATCTTCCATTTGATACATTTAGCTAATGTTTGACACACATTGTGGAATTAAAGCCTAACATTAAATTAATTACCTCTAAATTGAATGTTGTCTTTGCGCCCAGCACTGCTATATAATTGTTAGTGAGTGATTAAAGGATGGGGAAAGAACATATGGTCGGCTTAGATTTCACTACAAAATCAAAAGAAAAAGTATTAATGATCCTTAGTTCAATGTGACATTATTTTCTTAACAATTAAGTATATGCCCACTATTGATTTTTCAATGATAGCTAAACATTTTCTAAATGAAATAGCATAAGATCTATTTTCTCATTAAGCCACACAGTTCTCTCATCTGCTGTTGATCGGATGAAGGCAGACTGACTGAATGTGAGCTTGCAGTCAGCTGTAAGAAAGGGGCGGGCTTAAGTAGGACATGCGTAGTACATACGCATGGATGAATCATTCACAGAGATAAATAATATGAATTTAGAAACTAGATAGAGGATGTTTCCATTTCATACCGACTTTAGGATAATGCAAACTAGGTTTTTTTGGTTACATACAGTACAGTGCAGTTACCAAATACATTTCTGAGTAATATAAATAAACTATACAGAATTAACTGATTATTTCACATTTAATGCAATTACTAGTTACTAGCTATAGTATGCACATGTAGAACAGGAAAAAAAGAGCCAATGATTTTGTATTTATTATTATTTATTTATTTATTTAATGCACTTAATTGCCATTCAAATTAAATAAAAATACATCTTGTTTCTTTCTTTTGGAATTTGGTGTCAGAACTAAACCCTTAAACTGACTCTGAAATATCATTCGTCAGTGTAGTGCAGTTTGAATTTTTGATTTTTTCTTTCTATGTCTGAATAATTTGAATGAGTAGGTGTCCATAATCTTGTATAAGTTTTTGGTGCACTGATGAGAGCAGCATTGCTGTCTGCCGGAGCAATGAACCGTTGCATTGTTACAGGTGTATAGGAAAGTGCCAACCATTTTCACTGCCCTGTCTGTTCACCCCACAATTCCCTCATAATCACAAATGAGACTATGCATTGATTTCCTTTAAATCACAGCTTTTGAAAGCAGCCCCACAGTTGTGAAGTCTTGAACTCTTGCTAAAGATTTAATAAGGCCAGGTACATCACTTTCTCCCTCAGGCATCAGTCATGTACATATCACAGCAGTCTCTACACAGCAACAGTGGCAGCTAAACTGTGCTGAACAAACACAGCAAACAATTGAACTAGTTGTGCAATGCTGAAATGATCACTCCCTTCGCAGTTGATGAGACAGGAGTGCCAGAAATATCTAGGTGTGCCTACGAGAAGCAAGCTTTACCACATAAAAAAAAGACATTCTTTCAAAGAAAGCCTTGCTTCTGGGGGGTGTGGAGCAGTCTTTATTAGTAATAAGGGAGAAAGCAATGCCTCCTTTCTGAGCAATGCAATCTTTATTTGTGTTTTGATAATGAGAGATGATTAAAGCCCTGGCTCATTTAATAACGAGGAAGCACGTCTAAGTGCTTCTAATGAACATTGTACGCAGATGGACTGAGATAAATGCATGTGATTGAGAACAATATCGTCAACATGGGCTCTCATCAATGCACTGTTAGCAAAACTGTATAAGTAAAAATACCCCGCGTTGTGATCATATCATTTGATCAAGCATTATATAATGGAAGTGTGGCATTTGATCAAGCATTATATAATGGAAGTTCCAGGTGGATGCTGCACATTGGTGGTGGATGAGGAGATAGCCCCCTTACTATGTAAAGCGCTTTGAGTGTCTAGAAAAGCGCTATATAAATGTAACAAATTATTATTATTATTATTATATAATGGAAGTCACAGCAGAATCCAGACTTTACGTTTCTTCCCAATCCATATGTAGGTGGACAAAATCAATGAATTCGGAAATGTTTCTTAATGAATACGTATATGTGAATCATTACTTACTATCACATCATAATCTACAGTCTACAAAACAATGCAAATCTAAAGGACAGATTTCTCCCAAAATCCCAGTTTTCTAAAAAACATTTCTTTTTGACATTTTTTCAGAAATATAAGCATGCATTACAGCATTCATACATCATCGTGTGATTTTATTTTTTATAAAATGTTAATATAGTCATATTTAATCAGAATAAGAATGAGAATGAGCTTTATTGGCCAAGTATGTTTACACATAAGATGAATTTGTTATAGTGACAGAAGCTCCACAGTGTGACAACAGAATAACAGTGACAGGACAGGACAAAGATGATACAATAATAATATACAAATAAGTAATGTACAAAATGGCAAAAATACAATATATAATACAGACACTTATGCGTGAGGTCTGCAAATAAAAATAAAAAAAAAATAAAACCCACCTGATTTAACTGATTGATAACTGATTGAATAATATAATTTACATTTTGCAAACGATACAAGCAATCACGCTGTTGAGATTTTCTATATAGCATATATCATACTACATGAGTGTCCTCATGTGAAGTTGCATATACTATACATCCAGCTTCACATATAGAGCTAAGTGATAATATAGTTTACATTTTGTACTGAAATTATTAATCAATTATCATAAACTTGCCATATAGTATATACTGCACTATGTGAGTATGAATTCAGGTAAAGCTGGTTGTACTATATATCTACAGCAAATGTCATTATATAGCTGGCTGGCTGATAATATGGTTTACAGTTTACAATGATATAAACAATCAAGCAGTTCAGATTTGCTAGTATAAAGTATGTATCTGTTTAAGGTTGGACATGTGCCTTATAGTAGTATAATGCATTATAAATTAATAATTTGTTAATAAATGAAAGTTATTCATTCATAATGTGGTGATATTGAGAATTATGAAACCTGTGAGATGTTGTTCATTTTATAACAATATGACTGTTATTTTTGTCATCACTGTTATTTGTTGTGTGATGATGCTCAGAGAAACTCGTAGTTGCCTTCACACACTGTAAAAAGAGGCAGCCTACAGTTGTTACCTTAAAGAGCTGATGCTACCTGCTTTAACATATACATTTGTTGATATGATTCAGTGATGCTAATATTTGGTTTCCATTTTCAGTGCAAGAAGCATGATAATTTGCGTGTGAACAAAAATCTTAATAGATCATGGATCACTTTTCAGTTATCCCCCACCCCCCATACAGAGCAGAGTCAGACCCATTAGGTGACCACCTAGGAGGCCGTGGATTTACCAAACCAATCTCAGTGTGCTGAGTGAACTGCACCTCGTGTGGCACTGGCGCTCTGATTACATGTGCCCCCTAGAGTCGACTCCCTTGAGCGATGTATACAGATTCTTGTCAGGTGTGTTTGGGGGGAGGATTCTCATCTAGGGTGCCAAATGATATCGACTGATATACTAGCCTCGGCCAAGCCAAGATTCAAAGCTGAAGATTTTAAACTGAAGGCAGTTTCAGTTATGTAGACAATATAATGTATAATGGAATGTGGAATTTGGAATGTGGAAAAGTTTTTTTTATTATTGCAAGCTTTTAAAATAATAATATACATTATAATAATTTACTTGTATTTCCGAGCGCAATATAGCATATGCATTATTTGTACATGTGTTTTCAGAACAAATACATCTTAAAAGCAGCAAAAATATATCCTTAGCTCTGATTCTGCCTGGCAGTAATGAAGCCTTTTCAGTATTTCAATGACACACTAACAAGTCAATTAGAAAGGCTGAACGGCTCCTAATTAAGATGGGGATGAGAAGAGACTCTTTGAATATGAATGCATGAGGACTCTCTCTATGAGTGATAAATGAAAAGTACAGCATGCAGGAAAACACATGGGTTATTATTATATCTTAGTAAACAAGATATACTTGGTTTAAAAATGTGAGTGTGTACAGAGGTGATGAGCTAAACAAGCATAAATGAAGGCTTGCTTATTTTCAAGCTTTATTTTATGAAGCATCTTTTTTCATACTGCTGTTGTGCATCTTTTAGTCATGGTACAAATCTGTCATGAAGCCTCTCATTGCTTTATTTGAAATACAAAACTGTAAAAGTCAGTCAAGCTCATATGCTGTACAATATTGTTCATACTGTCACGGTCCCATCAAATTCTGTAGAAATTCTTTTTTAATCATTTGTGAATCAGTACATGTTGTCCAGGGTGTGGCGAGATACGACTTACGCTAAGACTTTCATTCAGTGTTAACGGAGAATCTTAAACCTGTCAAGGCTTGAATCAAGGAATGTCGGTCTTCCTGAAAGACATATGCTAGGACGAAGCCTTTTAATAGTATAGTACAAACCGTACAATCTTCTCCCCTGACTTCTTTCTGTTTAATATAGTCAAAAGGCCCAAAAATATACATACCATCCCCTGTTAGTTTCATGAAAGCCACCTTTCAAGTTATTGAATTCGGCCTAGATGTGGTTTTTCTGAATACGCAGAGAAACAAAGGGTGCCGTTTTAATAAACTGAAGCAGCTAACACCTCTGGTTTGCACCTCTGTTTTGTTAAGCTTTGTGTAACTGACAGGGATGTCATTAATTTAAGAGAATATCATAGAATGCCTGTTCTGAAAGCGAATGCCCAAAAATCCTCCTCATGTTTTCATTTTTATGTCTATACAGGTCATAGCAATCGCAATGGATGTTTTCACCGACGTGGACATCTTTAAAGAAGTGGTAGATGCCTCAGTCAGAGGTGTTCCTGTTTACATTCTCCTTGACCAAAATCACTTCAAAAGCTTTCTCAATATGATAGAAAGACAAGACATCCAAATCCAAAACCTCAGGGTAAGTGCCCATATTCTACTGTATTTTGCCTTCAAGTCATGTGTCATCAAAATGACCTCCATCCCAAAACAGCATAATTTACAACATTAACACCCTTTTTGCTTATGTCTGCTAGAAAACAAACATGCAAACAAGAATAATTCAAATTAAATACATTAATATAGAGATTAATTGATATTCCAAAACATCTTTAAGTTATTCTTAATTTTGGCTTTGCCTTGTATACACCTTTTAATAAGCCAACAGTACTTCTGTATCATAAAGTGTGCATTTGGTTGTGTTTTATTGTGTGGTTTCACTGAAACGCAGAGCACAGGCAGTGAAGTGCAGTGCGTGTCTGAGAGGGTCTGAGTGTGTCTGAGCATCCCATTCTGCTCAAGAAAAAAGTGCTGCGCTAGACAAATATGTTGCCTCTCTACCATTGACAAGAGGGAAGCAAATTGATAACATATGAACCTGTGCATGAAAGTGTTTTCTCGATTGAGTGCACTCGCTAACGGAGACAGAATGTGTGTACTGGATCAAAACATACTCTCTGTACTGAAACATACTGGAAATGAACTGACAAAATCAAACTGCGAATTTAATCCCTATTTAAGAGATGAGCGCACACAAATACAGTGTCATGTGTTACAACAATGGCTTTTTGACTTTGTGTGTCCGACTCTGTGCAATGGCGATGTTTTTGGTTGTAAGACTGTGACAGCGGCCATCTTTGAACCTCTTTCCGATATAGGACCATTGTTTAGGAGCCACAATCACAGAAATCACCACGATTGTTTCACAAAGCTAATCTTTCGTCTGGGACGTCCAGAGACTCTGTTGTCAAGGTCTTGCAACCAAAGATAACCTGCAAATATTTTTTTCACAGTCAAAAATTCTGCATGATCATCGCACACTGTGTTTGCTGCTATGACCCAGGTTTATTGTCCAGCCAATACAAATGCAACACAAAATGGTATTTTGATCAACGCGACATGGCTCTAAAACTTAAAACTGCTTACCTCAAACTCTTTTAACTTCCTCTTCACAGCTTCCTTTTTTAATAGCAAACTTAAAAGGTACAACTTCCAAACTGTGCTTTTTCAGGATCTTTTTGTTTACCACTAGCACATGCTGATGACGTTTTATTCTTCAATAGTAAATTGCATCATAGCCTACTGTACATGTCACGAGGTCTCATCATTGTACAGTATTGCATGCATGTCATACAAGTTTATTAGATCCATGGTGCAGAGTGATTTATAATGATCTTATAGGATTGCTAAAATTGTGCAGTGTGTAGAAGGCTTAAAGCAGCCCAATATGGCCCGACCCCCTCTGTTGCGTGGGGGCATGGTTTATGTAAAGGGTTTGAGATGTCACTGACCCTGGAAGTAGCTCATTGTAGTACCTACCAGCCGTTTGTTGTTGGCCTTGCAATGTGAGTTCTATAAAAGACAATTTCTCCATTTGCATTGAACTTTGAGCGTTGTAACTTTGCAGACGTTATTAACGATTAAACAGCCACATTACACACTAACTAAAGTTAAAAAGGTGAAATAGTAATCAATGGCCCATTTAATAAATGACCATTTTATAACCATGGTGCAGTTTAGTTTCATTTGTAAAAGGAACATTTCATTCCTTGCAATGATTGAAGGCTAATTTATTAACATTCCTTCAATTTTGTAGAATATTTCAAACAGAGCCATAGATAATATTTTTACCGTGGAAGAGCATTAATCAGATTACCAAACTAAAACCAACAAGTCAGAGGATCAAAAGACGAAGAAGAAGCAACTGCAAACATTATGGCACAAACTGTTTTTACACGTCTCCCCACACAAGCGTATTTCGTCATGGCTTTTGCATCATGATCAGATGTACTTTTGACTGTGAGGGAACGAGACACAGTTTATCTCAAGCTCCAACATCAAGCGAGCATGTCTGCCACAGCCAAGAGAAAGAGAGATTCAGTTTGATGCTACTCTCGTTTTGACAAGCATCCCTGTTCTCTGTGGCAGAATAAGAATTATGAAATGCAGTGTTGGGGGTAATGCATTATAAGTAATGCGAGTTATGCAATAATATAACTTTTTTTCAAGTAACTAGTAAAGTAACGCATTACTTTTTAATTTACTAGAAAATATCTGAGTTACTTTTTTCCATTTATTGACTGACAGTGCGCTGTGTGAACATGATCTTACTGTAGTTCTAATCTAGACTAAATATAAATGTGTCTGAATATGTCAGAATATGACGCAAACCTGCAATAATTAAATATGTTAAACAACACAAATATATCTAATCTCATTTTATTAACCAATGTGTTTGCTGCTGATCTTTGATGATCCAGTTCAACCATACTAATAAGCAAAAATTACTTTAGATAAACTAACAAATGTGCTTCGTAGTTTTTTTTTTAATTGCTGAAGAGTGTTGAACCTTCTTCTCCTGCGTTCTGCCGTACAGACGTGATTTACTCTTTCTTCAGCCTGAGGTTTATTCAACACTTTTTGGTGTGAAAGGCTTTTACATTTGCTATAAATAGAACTTCTTGTATTAAAAACAAACAATCAAGCCCTGCTCATATTTAAAAAGTAACGCGAAAGTAACGCAAAAGTAATGTAACGCATTAATTTCCATAAAAAGTAACTAAGTAACGTAATTAGTTACTTTTTTAGGGAGTAACGCAATATTGTAATGCATTACTTTTAAAAGTAACTTTCCCAAACACTGATAAAATGTATAAAACATAAAATACACACCTACATTTGCTACAACCGTGCTAAAAGGGCTTTGTTGTCCTGAGAGAAACCAAAATCACCAAAAATCACTTGAACACATGCAGTTTCGGCTTTCAAGCTCTTGAGGAGGACCTTCCCAGTGGACAGCAACTGTACATCTGTGACCATGTTGATCCAAGAGCTTTAAAATGCAGGTGTCAAGAGCAACAACTGCAATTTTTGTTATTAGATACATATATTTGATTCCTGTGTGTTGCCAGATTTCCTCATTTATCTGCATTACATTCTTCTAGCTGATGGCTGGAGCTGATGTCAATGTAAAAATTTGACTGACAGAACGCATAACCAGAAAAATAAAACGTCAACAGCAATCTGCAAACCTGTCATGCTGTTACTCTTGTTACTTTTACAGAGCTCTCGTCTCTCAGAACTTTTGTTCTTTGTTTAGGGCAATAAAGGAAATTAAAGTTGTTGAAAAAAAAACCTGTTCTTTGAGAAACTTAAACATATAAATAACCACAAAAAGAAAATTAGAACATATTTTCGTTGCTCTTTGTATGCAAATCAGTTAAACATTTAGTCACATGCACTTTCTTGTCAAATATGACGACGGCTGGAAGTATTCATGTACTGATGATGAGCCAAATAAAGAAGCTATGAACTGGAAACACTGTCCCTCCCACTTCTTCCCAGAGGGTTTTAACTATTATTATATGAAAAACTAAATCAATTACGATTTTGTTTCTCACCACACCTCACTAAGTGCCATTATGAGAGTATTTTTCTGCCACTGACATTTTTTGAATGTTTGTTAACTCAATATATTTAAATGTCACTACACAGCTACTGAAGCAGATCCTGAAATATTCTATTGTTGATTTATTATTTTAAATTAAATTTAACAGACTCTCTTCACTGTAGACACAAGAACCTTTTATTTTACAGTTGCACATGACATGACCATCGTCAATGGTGTTGTTTGGGTGCACACAGTTGGTACATATAAACTTTAACAGCTTTATCGCTTTAGCAGCAGTGATAAGAACTGACCCTTGGCTTCACCAGACAGACTTGCTGTCAGTATCTTTGTTTGCAAAGCAATAATGAGGTTTGTTTCCATTTAATTTTGTTTTTGCTAAACAGACTTAATGTCTGTATGTCATTTTTCATAAAATCAACATGAAACACCAAATACAACATATGTTTGAGTAAAACAGGATATTCAGTAGGAAAAAAATGCTGGACAGGACTTTGTTCATCGGTATTTGATTGGATGAAAAGTACATCTTACGAACCAGAATGGAAAATAACGTGGTTGGAGGAATACTATGAGAGAATTGCCAAGAAGGAAAATTATTTCAGAGGCGAAAGTTATATTGCATCAGACTTTTTGATAAACAATTATATTTACTAAGTGCAATCAATCAATTTTTCATTACTATTTTTAATTAATTAACTAATTAATTTAAATTGATTGTAAATTCTGGTAACACTTTAGACTATGGAACACTATTCACTATAAACTAGTTGCTTATTAGTACTTATAAAGCGCATATTAATGGTATTTTCTGGATTTTCTAGATCCCTTAATACACCCCATACCTAAACTTTACAACTACTTTACTAACTAGTAATAAGCAGCAAATTTGCAGTCTACTCAGGGTAAAAAAAAAAAAAAAAACACTTTTAGTTAATAGTGAATGTGTTCCCCAATCTAAAGCGTTACCAAATTTCTTAATTACATTTGAACATTCAGGCTTATGCCCGAGACACTGTGGTACTTAATGAGGTATATTAACAAAGTTTGGGAGGAGCACATTCAGATAATCAACCAATTTAGCACAGATAGTTTATGCACAGACAGATAATCAACTTAATTAGCACAATATTATATATATATATATATATATATATATATATACAACCAACTTACCTTTGCCCAACGACAGTTTTTTGGCATCCCTCCTACACCCTAACTTCTCACTCCTATCTATTCCCATGCTAGCTTGAGGGAGTTCTCTGGGTTCGGGCAAAATTCAGAGCTCAGAGCCCTCCCCTTCAACAGCATGCCATATATGCAAACTTGGATATTTATATTTGCTTGTTGTCTTGCTAAAATATATCAAACTTTTTTTTTCTTGGCTGTAGAATATGAGGATACACACAGTGAAAGGCCAGGAATATTGTTGCAAATCTGGAGTAAAGTTCCATGGAGGAATGGGGCAGAAATTTCTTCTTGTTGACTGCCAAAAAGTATTTTTTGGATCATACAGGTGATGTGGCATTTATTTAATTTATTTTTAATAAATTGTGTAGTAATAATAATAATATATATTTTTTTTATTTAGGGTTTGGGTTCCCTTATATATATATATTTCAATGTGTATGATTTTTTTGAAGTGATTTTTTTTTTAATTAAATTAAATGGTTATTGCTATGTAGTCCAAAGCCATTCATGCTTAAAAATGCATTACACATGTAAAAATGTGCCTTAAGTGTCCATATACTTTTCTGGGCCACTTTATATAAGGACCCCAACAACATTTAACTTATGTCAACAAACAGTGCCACACATATTTGGCTTTAAAAAACATTTTTCAAATGATTGCAGTCATTTAAAACTTACCCAAGATAAACAGCATTCCAAAACATTTGCATATCTTGCTAGGACAATTTAATAACTGTTTATGTTCAATTCTTGTTTGACAGCTTCATGTGGTCTTACGAGAAGATCAACCTCAGCATGGTTCAGGTTATAACAGGCCAATTAGTGGAGACCTACGATGAGGAATTTCGTACGTTGTACGCTCGATCGACTGTCCCAGCTCAGTATCAAACTTCCAGTGTGAACCAGTGTGAGACGAAGCCCAATGGCAAAATGGATGGATATCTGATTAATTCCAGCAACCCCTTTGAAAGGAAAGATCATTTAAGGCACACACTTGATGCTGTTTACCGGCAAGCCTGTGAAAGGAGATCAGGATTCTCTGCACCGAGAGAGGTTGAAGAAAGATCGCTTGTTACACCGCATGCTCGATTCCTTCAAGACACATCAGAGTTTTACAAAAGACACAGCTATGCAGGAGAACGGCAGGAGCCTGTGTATCTGCCAAAATTGCCAAAGTTTGGCTCTAGTAATTGGAACGTGGCAGCAGAGAGCAACCATTATGGCGGAGTCTCCAACAACGTGGACAACCAGTACGAAAGTTACATCATCAACCCGATGTACAGAGGCGCAAACATGCGCCAGTCTTACCATGGCCATGACAAACAAATTCTCAACATGAGGCAAAACCTGCCCAGTTTAGCAAGTACTTCCAAGTCCTTCCTTCGAACATGGAGGATAGAGTCTTACCTCAACAACAGCAAAGATGCATCTTATGGCGAGAACTATGATCATCTCGACCAATTTGAGGAGAACAAAATGGCTCCCCCGCAACACTCTCGCATCAGGTCATCAGTTGTTTTCACGTCCACCATACCGGAACAACCAGAGATGAACAGCTACTCCAATAATTCAGCATCCTCAAACCAAGATCCGCCACGGATTCAGTCAAATGCTCAGATGTATTCCTCAACCCTGTGGAATCAGACAGCACAGCATGATGAACACATGCTAAAGAGGCGCAATTTACAAATTTTACAAAACTCAGGAAGTAACACAACCTATAGCTCCGGAAGGGATTCAATATATGCAAGTTTAAACAGAGCCAAAAGTAGATTTGCCCACAAAGAGTATGACTACCAGCAAGATGACATATACAAAAGACACAGCTTAGCTGATCCCAGGTGCAAAACATATAACAGTGACTTTAACGAGCCCTCAAGTTACATGAACGCATCTTTACCTAGAAGACAGAAAATCTGCCACATGTCTGCAAATGAGAATCCCAGAAATGGAGCGTACACGCCAAATTTCAAAGAGGACCAGAGGTCCGTCTCACATCATGATTTCAAAAAGGCAGATGAGAGCAAAACTACCTCAGCAAACATATGGCAAGAGCCTCCCTCGAGGACTGTGTCAGCAACGCTTCTGGACACGGAGGACAGTCAGCCTTCAAAACCAAACAGCGCATCATCGCAGCGCTTCTTGAAAAGGAGCACCAAGAAAATAAAATCCCTTCTAAACATCCCACAAAAGGGGGAAACCTCACCGAAAGGAAAGAACTCAGAAAGTCTCAAAATGGGAAGCAGCACAGATACGATTCTCTCTGATCATGATGACACTGCGCAAGGCAAGAAACACCAGGGTAGCACTACCAATTCCACCAAGTCCACTGAGAGCAGCAGACAGAAACGAGCTAGCGGGAAGATCCCTGGAGCTGAGAATCACTCTCCTGGCCTGGCGAGAGAAGCATCTGCGCCTCGGTTTAGCACCGAAGAACTTCATCCGTCTCACACACCTGCAAATGCAGAGACTTCCAAAACACAGGAGCAATCCACGGTCGTTTCTCAGAAGGAGACCAACTCGACACTAACCAGATCGGATCTGGCGTCAAAGGAACAAGTATCAGTAAACAGGCTGTATAGCAGATTTGAGCCGCTTTGCTCGTTTGAAAGCAGGAGTCCCACAGCAGGCCAGCCTACCTATGTTCCTGCACAGAGTCATGTAAGCGAGAAAACAAGCAATTCTGTCTTTTTAAGAAGACAGCCCATGAATGACCATAGCAGTTATAGAAACCAGCAGACGCAGGGACAAGACAATAGAATTGGCCGTTTCATTCAAAGGGTTGGAAATTTAATACACAAGAATAAGTACTGAAATAACTAATGATGTTGAAGCTGAAGCGTGCTATTTTTGCGCCACTTCATTGACCAAAAGGACTTGCAAAAATTGCAAAAAATAAGTATTTTCAAACAGTTTCTTAAGCACTATTCTTCAACTTTCAATGGTCAAACTAACAGTTAGTCCTACCCCTAACTATTTCCAAGGTTGTTATGTCAGACTGGCTGGGATGCTCATGCTCAATGGCTTGTTTAAACTGTCATTGCATATTAAACTGGGTTAGGATAAAATATGTTTTTATTTACTAAAAAAATATACATTTTGGCTTTGAAAATGTGCAACAGTGATGTTTACTTGAATGCATTATTGCAAATGCCAGTGTTGAAGGTTTGCAATATAACTGGTGGAAAATGCTGCAAGCACTGTTACTCTGCTACTTTGTAGTAGCTTTAGTTTTATTATTATTAATATTATTTGTACATTTAAAATGAATGTTTTGTGTTGGGATAATGGGCAGACTGGGTTAATTATTTGTCTCTTGAGTAATTGCCACTTGAAACATTACATGAGGACAAAACCTCAATTTTTGTCTGCTTACAAGCTATAGTAAACCCTCTGTACAACTTTAAACTGCACTTCAGCCTGGACAAAAGCTTCCCAGAGATATCCCAGATTGATGTTTTAAAGTCTGCATTGAAATGCTCGAACACATGCAAGATATGTAATGTTGGTTTGTGGGTAATTGGTGCTTAGCTATCTTTAAGGGTGACCATGCTGTCTTTGCACGATGATGTTGCTTGTGTTAAGATTGTTTTTGTCACGATTAATTCAAAACAGTTCTCTATTAAATATGTGAATTAATGAGTCTCATTTCATAAAGTGCACTTGTACAGTACATTGTATACTGAACAAACAACATCAAAAAGCTATTTTCTTACTGCAGTGGGACTTTTTATTTTTTGCACACAAATACAGTCACTGTTGCTTGTATCCCAACAGGGTACTTACCAAATAAATTGATGGTCATGTAACCAGTGCCGATCCTAGACTTCTGGGGGCCTGGGATTAAATAATGTATGAAACGTATTTGTTCGTCTTTCACTCCATCTCGAATCAGCAAGAAACAGTATCCGCGGTATATGCTTTCAACTGTTTTTTTTTGTTGTTGTTGTTTTTTGTTTGTCTCGAGCCTTGGTCAAAAAACTGTACAACATTAACGTTACATGATTTGACTGAATTTTACTTAGAGAGGGTGACAGCGCACCGCATTAAATTTAATTATCATTCATGTTTTCATAACCGCTTGCCAAACTTAAAAACTAAACTGAAATTAAAACATCTTTGAGAGCAAGTGGGCCCCCTGGTGTTTCGGGGGCCCTATGCAGCTTGCGTATTCTGCATATGGGAGGATCGGCTCTGTATGTAACTGATGTTGAAACTGTATTATGATGCAAGGAACAGGAAGATAAACATGCAAGTATTAGTAAACAGGATTACAGTCATCTTTTGTCATAATATAAAGGTCAAATTGTAAAAAAAAAAAACTAATTCAGTTATCTTATTATCTATCTTTAAGCACACAGTTATGTTGGTGGAACTACTTTAGCAGCTTCTAGCATTAGTGCATTATTCAACAAACTCTCATGACATGAGTTTTTATTAGAGGTTCAAGTGCGTAGCGCTGAAACCCTATTGTAATTGTTAGAATAGTCACGGATGAGCGATTTCACGTAAAAACGATCATGTAGACCAAACTGTAAGTAGTAGAGACTTGAAACTTGAATGGATGGTAGTACTCACACTGTTGAAAAACATGTTGAAATTTACCTTTTGGGAAGCTATAATGGGGTCCTTTAGAAAAGAAGCCTGTCCAAATATACCCAAAAGCCTATAAGGCCTAAACAAAAACACAAAACTTCATGAATCCCACTGAGCACATGCGACAGCATGTCAAAACAAGCATGCAAAGTTTCAAGGACATTGGACCACAGCTAATGCTATAACAGTCATACACGTTATAAAAACATCATATATATGATAAATCATCTGGATTTGCCAAACATATTTTTTAATAATTGATTTGTGTGGTTACAGGCTTGCTAAATAAAATGTAATGTCTTTTTCCTTATGTGTTCCCGGTAATCGCTGCTTGCAGCTATATTTTTTAAATGAGTTTGCATTTTTACAATTTGGTGAATTTTAACTGTATTTGTTCAAATTTCAGACGCTATACAAATATTTTGCTTGACTCCTTAAGAAATCTTACAATTCTTACAAACTTGGTGGCTCAGGAAGCAAAGTGTTGTGTTAGGGGTAGTTGTGGACTTGTAACCCGAAGGTCGTGGGTTCGAGTCTCGGTACCGGTAAAAAAATGTAGGTGGGGGAGTGAATGAACAGCACTGTCTTCCACCCCCATTGCTGAGGTGCCCCTGAGCAAGGCACCGAGCCCCCAACTCCTCCCAGGGCAATGCAGCAAAAATGGCTGCCCACTGCTCTAGGTGTGTGTTCATGCTGTGTGTCAAGTCAAGTCAAGTCACCTTTATTTAAATAGCGCTTTTAACAATACAAATTGTAACATTGTAACAAATTGTATTTGTGTGTGTGTGTGTGTTCACTACTCACTGCCTTATGTGTTCCCTTGGATGGGTTAAATGCAGAGCACAAGTTCAGAATATGGCTTACCTTACTTGGCTACACATTACTTCACTTTACTTCAATATGCTTGCTATGCAACAATGTACAGTATATTCATGATGTTAATGTTTAGAATACTGTAATAGCTAGTTGTCCAGATTTAGCAGTAAAATTATATATTTGAGGACCATCCACAAATGCATGGTAAAGTCCAGGTAGATGCAGTGTTCCATCCAAAAGCTGAAGTAGTTTTTGAAGACCATGAGATGCACATGTTGATCTATTAAAATGCCAAGTGGTTTCTTGGCACATGGCACAGTTTGTAGGCAATGGGCAGAAACATCAAGCTGAGCCTGATCTGGATCTGGTCGACTCTATAGTACCCTCTAGATATGTATCCTAATGCAAAAAAACGTATATTAGAATAAGATACCGTTCACTTAATTTATATCAGCGTTTTCAATGTTATACTTAACCAGATACAATATAGAATATGCATTTTGGCATACTGTCTGAGGAGAAAGCTCAAAGCTCGAAATTTGAGTCAAACCCAAAGCAGTATTCCCCCCGTCCATGAGTAGGAAAGGAAAAAATGAGAGTGAGGAGCTAGGGTGAAGGAGGGATGCTGAAAAGCTGGTATGAAACAGAGGTATGTTGGCTCTACATATATGACTTCTCTCATGCTAGTTGGGTAGATTATTTGAGTGTGGTGGCTAAGTCATATTAATTCTTAAGAAATCTCAGTCGTATGTTCTGTTTACTACCTGGTCTCATGGCATTTATGTACCTTGGTGCCCTTTTTAGCAAATTTTGTACCATTAAGTACATATCACTGCAGTTTCCAAAAGAAATGAACATTAGAGGCAGTAAAACTCAGACGCCTTTTATTCCTTTTCACACAAGTGAAACGAGTTTTGATAAAAAAAGTGTAATTTTCACACAATTACTTGAAGAATATCATGTTCTGTCTTCAAAACAATATTAATATGCTGGAAGATTTGAAAACTGATGCTTTTGAACGTCAGCATCACACATATCCAGCTTCAGATCTATGGGTTTTCATAAACGGTAAGTTTTATTCGGTAGCTTATGGAGTACGGAGATGTACTTGAGAGGAAAGGAGCTCCGGTTCAAATCCTGTGTGACTACGGTTTGACAAAACAGTTCAAATCTGCTTTTAAGGAAGTTCAAATAGCACGGTTGCATCAACAAACATATTTTTGTATCCATTTTGCATTTGACAACACTATCAGGTAGGTTTAGGGTTGGGTTTGGTGTAGAGCATATTTCCAACACGATAGAGCATTCATTTTTAGCAACGGTCACCGA
This sequence comes from Ptychobarbus kaznakovi, assembly GCA_027422405.1. NCBI lineage: Eukaryota > Metazoa > Chordata > Actinopteri > Cypriniformes > Cyprinidae > Ptychobarbus > Ptychobarbus kaznakovi. The sequence continues at coordinate 950,501 of CM049801.1, forward strand.
ATATTTGAATTCTGAACTGACGCAATACGTTCCTGAAGCAACTTAATGAAAACACAGCAATACGTGCCTAGATGAACATAACAAAATGTGCCAGGGTTCACGTATTGAACCTGTGTTTTAGCGCCACTCAGTGGACATTTCTCTTTGAAACTGCGGCGAAACGTGCAGTAAGATACGTAAAAAACGGTCTCGCTAAAAAGTGCACAGAGGTACAAATTTTTATGAGACCAGGTTGTCTGTTTATGAGGGTTACGTTTAGGGATGGACTTTCACATTGCCGTTTTAGCAACAAACCTAAAGTTTTTGTATGAGTCACTTACATATTCTTGTGAGATCGTTTGGCATTACGCAAACCTAACTCAGATTATCATCTCAGATGATCTTGTAAAATGAACATTTGTTTTTGTTCAATATGTCAAATATACTCATAATAATGATTATTTACTTTGCACAAGCTTTACTTTGCAAAATAATAATGCTCCAGGAACCAATAGGCAGGTGTTGTGCACAAATCTGTTGACCTTTCTGCAAGCTAGGTGATGTGCATCCAGTACCAGTGTGAGAGACTGCAAAAGTCCTTTCTGATGGAGTTAGTGTAAGTCAAGCGATAAAATGCACGGTACATATGAATAACAACCTCCAGGATAAATTATGCTTTTCTTGAAATTGAGACATACAGTAGTTCTACGAATGCTAACCTTTTGTGCATCTATATTATTTCAGAGTAGCTTTTAGGGTGAACTGGAATTCATGCACTTTTCTATTTGAAAACCTCTTTTACCAGTCAAAATGCATTTATTCATATGCAAATCCTTTGAAAGAACAGAGTATTAATTTGGGCTTATCAAGGCAATGACAGTCAACCGTATTTGATTTCTTTGATAAAATGGTTGTCTCTATATGACCATGTCCCATATTTCTACTAGAGTAAAACTAGAAATATAAATACTTACAAGATTCACCTTGGTGTGTCACTGAGGTCATGGATGCAATGACTGATTATCCATCCCCCGATGTGTGGCCTCTGCTTGTTTTAGCTATTTTGTGTCCATCACATTTCTGTTTGCGCACTGAGAGACAACAACAGTATTATCTCAATATCATGTAGCCAAATTCAATGAGTTATGCAACAACATGTTGGCCGATGCCAGAATTAAAGGGATATTTACATAATTTACAAATATTTATTACAATTATTAAACATAAAAAAGTATTTCTTAAAAAATACTTTTCCAGGCACAATGAAATTCTGTGTATGGAACTCCTCTGTTTTAATAGAGCTACAGGTAGTAAATGTAAAGCATTTTTGCAGTGTGAAATCCAATTTGCATTCATAGAGTACAATTCACATGGGTGTTGCTAATTAAGGACCTGGCACAAATTAGCAAAAAAAATCCTTGTTTATATGATAAATCAAGTCAGTCTTGATTGTACAGCTTAATTTGGCTCTGTTTTAAATTCTAACACAGCTTTACAGAAAACAGTGCTTGGCACACAGGAACATAGCTCTATATTTATATGGAATTTGTGTAATAGGATAAGTAAATTTGAATATATACATATTAGTGCTGGACAATGATTAATCGTGATTAATCGCATCCAAAAGAAAAGTTTTGTGTACATAATATACAGTATCTCAAAGAAGTGAGTGCACCCCTCACATTTTTGTAAATATTTTATTATATATTTTCATGTGACAACACTGAAGAAATGACACTTTGCTAAAATGTAAAGTAGTGAGTGTACAGCTTGTATAACAGTGTAAATTTGCTGTCCCTTCAAAATAACTCAACACTCAGCCATTAATGTCTAAACCGCTGCCCACAAAAGTGAGTACACCCCTAAGTGAAAATGTCCAAATTGGGCCCAATTAGCCATTTTCTCTCCCCGGTGTCATGTGACTCGTTAGTGTTACAAGGTCTTAGGTGTGAATGGGGAGCAGGTGTGTTACATTTGGTTTTATCGCTCTCACTCTCTCATACTGGTCACTGGAAGTTCAACATGGCACCTCATGGCAAAGAACTCTCTGATGATCTGAAAATAAGATTTTTTGTTCTACATAAAGATGGCATAGGCTATAAGAAGATTGCCAAGACCCTGAAACTGAGCTGCAGCATGGTGGCCAAGACCATACAGCGGTTTAACTGAGGACAGGTTCCACTCAATGAGATTATCCATCCCATGTGTGGCCTCGCTTGTTTTAGCATTTTGTGTCCATCACATTTCTGTTTGCGCACTGAGAGACAACAAAGTATTATCTCAATATCATGTAGCCAAAATTCAATGAGTTATGCAACACATGTTGCGATGCCAGAATTAAAGGATATTTACATAATTTACAAATATTTATTACAATTATTAAACATAAAAAAGTATTTCTTAAAAAATACTTTTCCAGCACAAGGAAATTTGTGTTTGAACTCCTCTGTTTTAATAGAGCTAAGGTAGTAAATGTAAAGCATTTTTGAGTGCTGAAACCAGTATTGCTGCATTCATAGAGTACAATTCACATGGGGTTGCTAATTAAGACCTGGCACAAATTAGCAAAAAAAATCCTTGTTTATATGATAATCAAGTCAGTTTTGATTGTACAGCTTAATTTGGCCTGTTTTAAATTATAACACAGCTTTACAGAAAACAGTGCTGGCACACAGAACATACCTATATTTATATGGAATTTGTGTAATAGGATAAGTAAATTTGAATATATACATATTAGTGCCGCAGATTAACGTGATTAATGCATCAAAAGAAAAGTTTGTACATAATATTCAGTATCTGCAAAGAATGGCTGCACCCCTCACATTTTTGTAAATATTTGATTATATATTTTCCAAGAAGGAAGCCTCTTCTAAAGATGATGCACAAGAAAGCCCGCAAACTGTTTGCTGAAGACAAGCAGGCTAAGGACATGGATTACTGAAACCATGTCTTGGTGTCTGATGAGACTAAGATAAACTTATTTGGTTCAGATGGTGTCAAGCGTGTGTGGCGGCAACCAGGTGAAGAGTACAAAGACAAGAGTGTCTTGCCTACAGTCAAGCATGGTCTTGAATATTCAATCTTGAATTGAATTGAATTGTTTCTGCTCATAAGCATGTTTAAGTTCTCTTCTGACCATGTAGAGCTGATCGTTGGTTTCGTCTAGTTGTTGGGTCAGATTGTCCATTTCAGGCACTGATTTCAGCATTCGTGTTGCTGATGTCATTCTTGGCTTTCTCTAGTAGCTGGTCGGCATACTGAAGTCTGTTTACCAGATCTTTCTGGGCAGCTTTTGCACGTTGTTGGTCAAGCTGAGCTGCTGGCTGCTTGGAGCTCCTAAACTTGTTCTGTTGTTTCCTGCTCCCTCTCGTTGGGTGCTTTGAGTTGATCTTGAACTTTCACTTCCAGCTTGTCTATGCGGCGTTGAGCACATGTCAGTTCCTCTTAAAGGTGGGTGCAAACGTGCTTGTCTCTCAGTTTCAGCTGGGTCGTGAAGGCATAGCTTAGGGAGCTGGTGATTTTGACTAGCTCCCATTTTCTCTCCCGGTGTCATGTGACTCGTTAGTGTTACAAGGTTTTAGGTGTGAACGGGGAGCAGGTGTGTTACATTTGGTTTTATCGCTCTCACTCTCTCATACTGGTCATGGAAGTTCAACATGAGACTAAGATAACTTATTTGGTTCAGATGGTGTCAAGCGAGTGTGTGGCGGCAACCAGGTGAAGAGTACAAAGAACAAGAGTGTCTTGCCTACAGTCAAGCATGGCTTGTATATTCAATCTTCTGAATTGAATTGGTTTCTGCTCATAAGCATGTTTAAGTTCTCTTCTGACCATGTAAGCTGATCGTTGGTTTCGTCTAGTTGTTGGGTCAGATTGTCCATTTCAGGCACTGATTTCAGCATTCGTGTTGCTGATGTCATTCTTGGCTTTCTCTAGTAGCTGGTCGGCATACTGAAGTCTGTTTACCAGATCTTTCTGGGCAGCTTTTGCACGTTGTTGGTCAAGCTGAGCTGCTGGCTGCTTGGAGCTCCTAAACTTGTTCTGTTGTTTCCTGCTCCCTCTCGTTGGGTGCTTTGAGTTGATCTTGAACTTTCACTTCCAGCTTGTCTATGCGGCGTTGAGCACATGTCAGTTCCTCTTAAAGGTGGGTGACGTGCTTGTCTCTCAGTTTCAGCTGGGTCGTGAAGGCATAGCTTAGGGAGCTGGTGATTTTGACTAGCTCCTCATGGTTGTTGTTCTGGCTTGAATCTGGTGTCAGGAATTTTCTCAGAATTAGGATTATTATTAAAAATAATAACAGTTCAAACGTCTTGGGGGTGAAGCTGTCTGTTGTGCCTCTCAGCCAAGTGTTCACATTTTCCCCTTGGGCAGAGGGGTCTGCAGTCTGTGGCATGTTGGCACGCTGGGGAGAAGAGAGACTGACACAGATCTGTGTGGAGTGGAAGCTTATGTGTAGTGTGACAACTAAGTGTCGTGTCAGTGATTTTTGAACCACTAGTGAAGTGTGGTGATGACTGTGTTGGTCTCAGGGTATCTAGGTAGACTAGCGATGTGAAGACTTCGTCACTCTAATGAGGAAGAGGGAAAAGAGAAAGAAAAAAAGTGCAAAACAAATTCAATTAAAATAAACAATTCCTTTTCTTTTCTTTTCAAATGAGGAAAATTCTTTTTTTTTCAATTAAATGTTATCAAGGAGGCAAACAGTATTATTAAATCTTTGTTTTAGACAAACGAATATAATAATAATTCTGAATATCTTTTTTCTTAGTCTGACAGAATTGACATCGCACACCTTGCAGTGGGACCGCTCACCAGGGAGGCTGCGAAGGCGACAGTTGCTCAACACTTATCTCTATTAAAATTGATCTCAGCGTTGCACGAGGTGTTCAAATTTGTATTGCGTTTTCAAATGTGGGGAGGCTAGGAAGAAAGAAAGAGGGTTTGATTACAATCACATTCGTAAAGAAAAAACAACTCTTTTTCTTTTTTGAAAAGATTGTGTATCTCATTCACTTAGAATTGATTGATGGTTCTTACAGCCAGGTCCCAACAAATGTGAAAACTGAAGAGGAAAGAAAGCAGGAGAGAAGAGAAAGAGACAGTAATTTGAGTGGATCGGGTCCACTAGCGAGCAGTTATGCCCAACTACGAGTATAGTGTTATTTTCAGTTGCTATATAACTATCAACAAAAATAAATTTTGGGTAAAAGAGATTTTTCTCTCTAATTTATCTGAACTCGTAGTGAGGGATAACAATATCTCCTATTAAGGCTCAGGCGGGTCGTTCCCAAGCTAGGATACACAGAGGAAAGAAAATGGTAAGACAAAGTAAAATTGTAAAGTAATAAATAGGCAAAATAAGCAAATATGAAATTAAATAAAAGAGGAAATCAGTAAATAAAAATAGTGGTTATGTGTATAACCAAAACAGGAAGAATTAAGGGGTAAAACGCAATAAAGTAATGAGTGAGTATAAGTCTGAATATAATCTATTTATATGGGTAATAAATCAATTAGGTAGACTAAGTTTACTTAAACTTTCAAAGTCCAATACTTATTTGTACCTAAAATGATTAGGCCCAAAAAGGAATACTAGAAGTAAGGATCATATGAAATGATCTGAGGGGGTAAATTTGAATTTTGCACAATTGATAATTGTGAACTAGTATTTTCCTTTCTAGCAAAAATACAAATAAGAGGTAAAAAGTGAGAAAAGGGTGAAATAAGAAAGAGAAAGACCAACAAGTGTATTAGTTGCGATGTTTAAAGGGTTAAACCACTTTAGATTTTCAAACACACACTGTATTCAACCATTGGATGTTAATGCTAACTGCTAACCTTTGGGGCTAATGGCTTTAGCATAGACTTCAATGTAAACACAACCGCTCCGGAAGAAGGTTAAGACTTCCGTGTCACGATCGTAACTGTGGCAACCAAAACAAACTAGTGGACTAGCACATGAATTGTTTCATTACAAGTACAGTTAAGCATATTACATGAAATGTTGGCGCATTTCAACACTCTACAAATAACAACACGTTTTAGTTGGTTCTGTGATGTGGCGCTTAAACTCTCAGTTCGTTCAGAGTTAAACTTAAACCTTATTCAAATAATAGCTTTGTGCTGCAGTTGAGGAAAACAGTGATCGGTGTATCAAAAGCCCGTGCCAGTTCTCTGGACACATAAACACAACAGATTTTCTTCGCTGTTGTTCAAAGTTAAACTTTACATAATAAAGCTTTTAAAACTCCCATTCAAATCTCTCGGACACACGCAGTGTTGCGCGAGATTTAATTTATTTTGTGAGTAGTGTTTTACATTCATTTAAAAGTGTACTAAAAAAATATAAGCTAATGTTTTGTTATGTAAAATAATTTTGTTTTTCATATATTATTTTCAGACAAGAGCAGACCTATGTACTCATGTATTTAATGTTACGCATTTAACGAACATTTACAAGCCCGCACTTTGGCAGAATTAAATTCAGATAGTTATCAGCAGCCATTAGTTCTGTAAAATCAGAATGGACAAATTTGTTAAGGGGGGAAACGAAATGTGGAAAATGCCAGTGAAGGAACGCATTCAAACAAGAATAGTCTCAGCGGTGAAGAAGAGTGCTGGACTTACTTTTCGATTTGCCGAGTTCCAGACAGCATCAGGTGTTTTATTATTGGTGAGAAGAATTATTTCTTTAAATAAATTTAATCGTTTGGATATCATAATATTTATTCTATAAATAATATTATAAATCTCGTTGGTTTGTATTGATGACGTTATATGTAAATGACATGCGTGCAGCCCGTGAGACTTGCACTTGGACCATAGTGCGGCCCGGTGGAAAAAAAGGTTGAGAACCACTGCTCTAATGTTTAACCCAGGGAATCAAATATCATAGATGATCTGACAATGGGACACACACTGACAATCAAACTATGAATAATAAGGCTTTGATAAATAGAATTGAGGAATACGCTCAAAACTATTCTTTATCCACTGATTTATTAATATCCCTTTTAATTACTGCAGTTTAGCTTCGTGCGGCTAACAGTGACTGAGATTCAGGAATATAGCTATTGGATGACCTGGGCATCAATTGAGCTATAAAACAAGGCATTATAGAAAGAGAGGAAAACGCTCACCTCTGACCTTATTGCACAATCTCAGATGTTATCTTTAAGCTCCCTAACTGCAGTTGAAGTTGAACTGCAGGCTTCTCTGCCCTCATTCATTAAAGGATGCGCGCACTGCTGACGTCACTCACACATACGCACAGTCTCTATCTTCTCAGATCTCATCCACAACAGTAGAAAAGATTAAATAACTTTGGTTTATACTCACAATTTAGATTAATCTGCGCCAGCATCTTCCACAAATATGTAAGGGTAATATATATATATATATACAGTGCCTCAGCGTAAAATGTACGTACACCCCTTTGAAAAGTAAAATTTTAAACAATATCTCAATGAACACAAAAACCATTTCCAAAATGTTGGCAAGACTAAATTTAATATAACATCTGTTTAACTCATAACATGAAAGTAAGGTTAATAATATAACTTAGATTACACATTTTTCAGTTTTACTCAAATTAGGGTGATGCAAAAATGAGTACACCCCACAACAAAAACTACTAAATCTAGTACTTTGTATGGCCTCCATGATTTTTAATGACAGCACCAAGTCTTCTAGGCATGGAATGAACAAGTTGGCGACATTTTGCCAGATCTATCTTTTTCCATTCTTCAAGAATGACCTCTTTTAGAGATTGGATGCTGGATGGAGAGTGATGCTCAACTTGTCTCTTCAGAATTCCCCATAGGTGTTCGATTGGCTTCAGATCAGGAGACATACTTGGCCACTGAATCACTTTCACCCTGTTCTTCTTCAGAAATCCAACAGTGGCCTTAGATGTGTGTTTAGGATCATTGTCATGTTGGAAAAGTGCACGACGACCAAGGGCACGGAGTGATGGTAGCATCTTCTCTTTCAGTATAGAGCAGTACATTTGTGAATTCATGATGCCATCAATGAAATGCAGCTCCCCGACACCAGCAGCACTCATGCAGCCCCACATAAGGACACTGCCACCACCATGTTTCACTGTAGGCACCATGCATTTTTCTTTGTATTCCTCACCTTTGCGACGCCATACAGTTTTGAAGCCATCAGTTCCAAAAACATTTATCTTGGTCTCATCACTCCAGAGTATAGAGTCCCAGTAGTCTTCATCTTTGTCAGCATGGCCCTGGCAAACTCTAGGCGGGCTTTTTTGTGCCTGGGCTTTAGGAGAGGCTTCTTTCGTGGACGGCACCCATGCATGCCATTCCTCTGCAGTGTACGCCGTATTGTGTCACGGGAAATAGTCACCCCAGTTTGGCTTTCTACTTCTTTAGATAACTGCAGTGAACTTGCATGTCGATTTTCTTCAACCCTTCTCATCAGAAGACGCTCCTGACGAGGTGTTAACTTCCATGGACGACCTGGACGTCTCTGTGAGATGGTTGCAGTTCCATCTTTTTTAAATGTTTGTACCACTTTTGCTACAGTATTCTGACTGATAAGTAAAGCTTTGCTGATCTTCTTGTAGCCTTCACCTTTCTTGTGTAAAGAAATTATTTTAGTCTTGTGACATTTCTCTTCCATGTGGTGCCATTGCTGACAGCATGAAATGGGAAGGGGTTTTCTTTAAGTAACACCCTTTTATAGTCAACTGTCACCTGTGTAATGAATTATTAGACTCACCTGTGGTTGAATTCTTGTTAAATTAGACATTTGTAGTCTAAAATTTAGCTTTGCTCCAGAGACTTTCAGTGGGGTGTACTCATTTTTGCATCACCCTAATTTGAGTAAAACTGAAAATTTTGTTCTCTAAGTTATATTATTAACCTTACTTTCATGTTATAAGTTAAACAGATGTTATATAAAACTTAGTTTTGTCAACATTTTGGAAAATGTTTTTGTGTTCATTGAGATATTGTTTAAAATGTTACTTTTCAAAGGGGGTGTACTCATTTACGCTGAGCACTGTATATATATATATATAATTCACTTTTATAATTATAATGGCAATTAACTGAACAAGCTGTATAAAATAAACACTGCACTGGATATTAAAATCCCAAAATATAGTGCAAACACTATAAAATAGCACAGTAACAAAATCGGCAGATTAAGACATTAACTTGTGAGCACAAAACACAAGATACTTCTCTTTTAAATATAAATAAGACTTTATTTATATAAATCTAAGACATGTAAACTAATCTACACATGAACACAAGCATTCACACATTCACACGTTGCAGAAAGAAAGTGAGGAAAGGATTAGTTTAAGAGAATGGAAATGTGATATCCATGTTTACAGCAATATGTGCAATTGCATAGACCTGAACAACCATCAATCACTTATTTAAACCTCGTATTGAGTTTCTCAATGAGGCTAAATTGTATATTAAAATACACCGGCTCAGCAAGAATCTGGGGGTTGTACTTGCTTTGCTTTTGTGTTTAAGGGATTCCCTTTTGTCATCCGTCTTTGCAGAAAAGGTTTTCTCCGAAGTCGCTGATTGGCTTAGAGTTCAGTGGTCGTTGAAGTTATGTCTTGGGCGTTGGCTCTTGGCTGAAGTTGCGGAGTAGTGGGCTGGTTGAAGTTTAGACGGGCGTTCGAGGTTGGACTCGGAGAAACGGCGTTGGTAAACTTAACTTAGCACACGAAACTCAACAGAAAGAAAATAAACTAAAGTAAAAGAACAAAAGTATGTAAAGAAAGTAGCTGGCTTTTCTTCTCATTGTGGTCGCAGCTGGCATGTAGGCCAGAGCACATGGCGCTCAAAGAGCACAGAAAGTGATGACAAAAAGCATGGCTAAAGGTTAGAAAAGAGATTGTAAGATATTTCAAGAGAGTTTCAAGAGAGAGATTTGATGGTGTCCTGGGTTTTTAAACTCGGCTTTCAGACACCTCCCAATGGTTGTCTTGACAAATTAGATCCTATTCTGGCTCTGGGTGCTGCTTTGTTTCTCCACCCAATCAATAAATCAACATGTCATGGTTAGTCACATGGTTGCCCGAATTTCACACACTCTTGCAAAGTATACTTTTGGATGTGATTTCTATAACCAGAATATGATACCTTTGACAGAGAATCAATTGGAAGAAACGTTTCAAGCTAGAATTGTCAAACTCATACATACCAAACATGAATAACCCTTAAAGTAATTCAATAGTTATTAAAAAGACATACATAATATGTGCTTAAACATGACAGTCTAATGTGTGGCTTACATACATAATATGCAGTTATGCATAGAAATGATTAGTTTCATTAAAAATTTAAATTAAAGTCTCTGTGTGTAGTTCTGTGTAGAACAAAAACATGTTCTTTGGACAAAGGAATTTCAGTCTTGTCTGTGTCTTGCTAGCTGGTTGGTTGGGGCAAGTCAATCTAAGAAAGTCTGTAGCTCGTGATTTCTATCGTGGAACACATGTGATCAGACTTGATTACTTGCCCCAAATTTGATAATCTCCTTCCTGAGTTGGACTTATTATTAAGTGTTGCTTTTGTTTTAATGTTGCAAACTGTTCTGTGAAAGAGGCTTGCTGGTTAGGCTGTATTCAGATGGGCTGGAGCTAGGGATCTGATTTATGACTTCCTGCCATTGTCTTGTTCTCCTGTTTGTGGAATTCAGTTCCTCATGTTTCAATGTTCTGATCTTAAATTTGTCTGATTCGGTCTCTGATATACTACATTAGGTAACAAGATGGGAGGGGACAGACAATAGACAGGAGAGCACATGGCACCAACAACAAACAACAAGCCATGTGCTCAACATACAGGGACATCTGGTGGCCGGTCAGGGCACACCAGCAGGACCGTGACATCTACTTACACAAACCTGTTTACAATTTTGCATGACAGGGCAGCTCTTCTTCTGAACATGCAAAATGTACATATATTATTTATTATTGCATTTATTTGCCCACATACTGTAATTTGATGCAGCTAAATTCTCAATAAAACAGTTTTTCATTGATATATTTTACTGTTTTCGTTGTCAGACAATGGAATGAATAAGAAATAGTGATTGAAACGCGATCCAATAAGACTAGGCTACAAAACCAGATCTCCCTTCCAAGATGTTCATCTGCACAAAAATCCTGATAATCATGCCGTCGTCTGATCAAATAAACATAAAGACAATAGCTGTGCTGTGATTTTGGCTACCATTGCATGTAAAATTAGAGAAGCAACATAACATCTGTGTTTAACTGAAAGTGCTGCTCCTCTCCGCCGCTCGCTGAACAGAGCAGACGCACAGAGAGAGAGAGAGAAAGGTGTGTTCGTGCGCTGGGAAAGCAAGACCTCATGCTCTCGCGGCAGTACCGGAGAGTCTCAGAAACTAAACAAGGTTTGGGCGCTTTTCTGAAGGGAAGTCGCTAAAGGGGTCTGCAAAGTCGCTAAGTTGGCAACACTGTGCATCTCCATTCCTCCAACTATGGGCTAGGCCATGGATCAAACAGAAAATGTGGGCTGCGTTAATCGCGCATTAATACAATTAGTGCTAGAATTGTTGTATGTGGCAGCCTGCTTGAACATATTCCAGTCAGTGGTGTCGAAACAGTCCTGAAGTGCCTCTGACGACCCTTCCGGCCACACTTGAATCTGTTTGTGTATCGGTTTGATGACTTTAACGAGCGGTCTGTATGCAGGCATTAGCATGACAGTGATGTGGTCTGAGGCTCCGAGATGGGGGAGGGGGAGGGCCTTGTAAGCTCCTCTCTGTGTGGTGTAAACAAAATCCAGGGTATTTTTTCCCCTTGTAGGGAAGTCAACATGCTGGTATATTTTCGGGAAAGTCTCCAGCCAAGATGAGAAAAGCATCTGGGTGGGCTGTCTGCTGCTCACTGATGTGCTGGTACAAATAATTCAGTGCCTCACTCCTGTTGTTGTTGGAGTTGGGAGGGATGTATACAGCAACGAGCAGAATGGCTGTATATTCCCTCGGTAGATAGAACGGCCGGCACTTAATAATCATAAACTCCACCAGGGGTGAGCAGTGTTTGCAGACCACAACAGCGTCGCGGCACCATACATTATTGATGTAAACACAAAGTCCCGTCTCGACGAGCGTCTGTCTGCTCGATAGCATGTTAGCTGCTCGAGCTGAATGGCGCAGTCCGGGACGCTGTTGTTAAGCCATGTTTCCGTAAACACAAAAACACAACAGTCTCTTACAGTCCTCTGAGTAGAGCGAAGTAGTCGGATGTAGTCCAGTTTATTGTCCAAAGAGCGTACGTTCGCCAGTACGATGGTGGGGATAGCTGGCTTGTGTGGGTTAACCGCTAGCCTAGCTCGGATACCTCCGCGCTTACCCCTCTTCTGCTTCCTCTCACGCCGCTTGTAGCGCCTCCGCTGTGGGCGAGATGCAGTAGTGGGGGTCGGTGATGGAGTAGGCCTCCAGAGCAGACCGAGGTCCCGCAGCTCTTCGGCGTGCGCAGAGTTTAACTCTAAAAATGTGGTTCTGCCAACATCGAGCAGAAACTCACGACTGTATGTGCGCTTTAAGACAGTTAGACGAGACGAATATGTACAAAAACATTGCGACTTACAAGACAAAAAACACGAAAACACCGTTCTGTCGGGAGAGAGAGAAGCCGCTGCGTCTGTTGTGCGCGCCGCCATTGTGTACAAATATCGGACTACAAGCCCCCACCACAGACCTGTGACAGCACCATCCCCCTGCTGAACGAGCTGAATGCCTTCTTTGCTCGCTTTGAGGCACAAAACAGCACCACTGCACAGAAGACTCCACCTCCTCCCGCCGACCAGGTGATGACGCTGTCCTCGGACAGCGTGAGGAGATCCCTCAGCAGGATCAATGCACGCAAAGCTCCGGGTCCTGACAACATTCCTGGGCGTGTACTGAGAGACTGTGCAGTGGAACTCACTGATGTCTTCACAGACATCTTCAACATCTCACTAAGTCAGGCTGTTGTCCCCACATGCTTCAAAGCTACCACCATCATTCCAGTCCCGAAGAAGTCATCTCCATCCTGCTTCAATGACTACCGTCCAGTAGCACTCACTCCTATTCCCATGAAGTGCTTTGAACGGCTAGTCATGCAACACATCAAGTCTGTCCTCCCCCCCTCCCTGGACCCCTTCCAGTTTGCATATAGGTCCAACCGCTCGACCGATGATGCCATCGCCACTGCCCTCCACCCAGCCCTCACACATCTGGACAAAAAAGACTCATATGTCAGGATGCTGTTCATAGACTTCAGTTCAGCATTCAACACAATCATCCCTCAGCAGCTCACTCACAAATTGGCCCAGCTGGGGCTCAACACCTCTCTGTGCAACTGGTTGTTGGACTTTCTGACCGGAAGACCTCAGGCAGTACGGGTCGGCATTAACACATCCAGCACCATCACACTGAACACAGGGGCCCCCCAAGGATGTGTGCTGAGCCCCCTCCTATTCACTCTACTGACCCACGACTGCACACCGTCACACAACTCCAACCGCTTCATTAAATTTGCGGATGACACGACTGTGGTGGGTCTCATTAGCAACAGAGATGAGACAAACTACAGGAGCGAGGTGAGCCGCCTGGCCGGGTGGTGCAGGGACAACAATCTCTCTCTGAATGTGGAGAAGACGAAGGAGATTGTTGTTGACTTCAGGAGAGTGCACACTCAGCATGCTCCTCTGACCATCAACGGTGCGACTGTGGAGAGAGCGAGCAGCACCAAGTTCCTGGGTGTGCACATCACAGAGGACCTCTCCTGGACCAACAACACTACGGCACTGGCCAAGCAACAGTACAAACTCAGAAGAGCCAGAGCCCGACCCCCATCATGTGCACCTTCTACAGAGGCACCATCGAGAGCATCCTGACTAGCTGCATCACTGTGTGGTATGGCGCCTGCAACGCGTCCTGCCGCAAGTCCCTTCAACGGATAGTGAGAGCAGCTGAGAAGATCGTTGGTGTCTCTCTCCCCTCCCTCCAGGACATCTACAGCACCCGTCTCACCCGCAAAGCCCTCAGCATTGCAGGTGATCCCACCCACCCGTCACATAGCTTCTTCAGTCTGCTGCCATCAGGGAGGAGACTGCGGAGTCTCCAGGCGAGGACCAGCAGACTGAAGGACAGCTTCATCCATCAGGCTGTCAGGAAGCTGAACTCCCTCCCGTCCTTGCCCCCCCTCCCCTCTTTTACCCCACGCAACACTGACCTCTGACACTACGACACCCCCCCCAGCTCCCCACACCCCCAGGACCCCCCCCCCCTTACAAACTGTGACCCGCACCAGTCACTTTGTGCAGCACTGGACTGATCTCTACCTCATCCAGCATTGTCTGTAATCTACCTCTTCTGACAGTCTGATAAAAGACTGTTCTTTTTTTGCACTACACATATCTGCACAGTTTTGTTTTATTTAACTGGTTTGCACTCTATCTGCCATGTGCCTTATGCCACTTTATATATCTCTTTTTTTATTAATTTTTTTATTATTTTTTCTACAATGTCCTCATTTGTATATCTGTATAGTTTGTATGTACATATGGTTTAAACTGTATTTATCTGTATTTGAATGTCTATTGTCAGTGTTTAATGTTAACTGTATGCACCAAGGGTCTGAGAGTAACGCAATTTCAATTCTCTGTATGTATGTACTGTACATGTGGAAGAATTGACAATAAAGCAGACTTGACTTGACTTGATTGACTTGTTACAATGAATTTGCATTAATGCGTTATTAACGAGTTACAACTTTTTACGTTACAACTTATTGCGTTATTAACTACCCTACTATTTTTATTATATATAAATATATTTAATAATAACCTACACCTACATCACACTATAACCTACAAAGAACATCACCTACAGCTCAACCTGGCAAAGACTAAGCTTCTTGTTTTCCCTGCCACTCCAACTCTACAGCATGACTTCACGATCCAGTTAGGTTAATCAACAATTACCCCATCAAATTCGGTCAGACATCTTGGTGTAATCTTTGATGAGCAGCTGTATTTCAAAGAGCACATTGCAAAGACTGCTCGATCTTGCAGGTTTGCACTACACAACATCAGAAAGATCAGGCCCTTTCTGATGGAGCATGCTGCACAAATTCTTGTCCAGGCTCTTGTCTTTCATTGCTTGACTACTGCAATGCTCTTCTGGCTGGACTTCCATCAAACACAATCAAACCTCTACAAATGATTCAAAATTCAGCAGCACGACTGGTCTCCAACGAGCCCAAAAGAGCCCATGTTACATCTTTCTTTATCTCCCTGCACTGGCTACCGGTCGCAGCTCGCATCAAGTTCAAGACACGGATGCTTGCATATAGAACAACCACAGGCTCAGCACCCACCTACTTCCACTCACTATTACGAATCTACATCCCCTCCAGAAGTCTGAGATCTGCTAGTGAGCGACGCCTCGTGGTACATCACAGAGAGGCTCAAAATCACTCTCCAGAAGATTCTCGTTCACCACTCCTGGCTGCTGGAATGACCTTCCCACCCCTATCCGGAGAGCTGGATCCCTGTCAATCTTCAAGCAACAACATCTCTTTCGACACTACTTGACTTCATCCTAAAACTTTATAAAAAAAAACACTATCTTTCTCTTTATTTATTCCCTACCTTGCAAGCTTGTACTTATTTGAACAATGCCTGAGACTTGGTGTTACGAGCACTTAGTCTGTCTGATTGCCTCTTCGAGATGAATCGCTTTATGTATTCCCCAATTGTAATTAATTAATCATTGCCCAGCACTAACATATACACTCACGGGCCACTTTATTGTTACACCTGTTCAATCTCTTTTAACACAAATTGGCTAATCAGCCAATTACATGGCAGAAACTCAATGCAGGTAGGGTCTAGATCGTGGATAAGACGACTTGCTGAGTTCAAACCGAGATCAGAATGGGGAAGAAAGGGATTTCAGTGACTTTCGAACGTGGATGTCACGGTGCACACACCGAGGAGGATAACCGGAACCGCAGAGAGGATATCTAAATCAAAATACGAGGATTTAATGACAGACCATCGAGGAGGACATGACAGGACAAGGCAGACTCACAAACAGGATTACACGGGAATACACAAAGTTGACAGACGACATCAAACTGAACACGGCATGAACTAATATACACAGGTAAATACCATAACGAGACAAACACAGACTGGACGAGAATTAACTAATAATGACCTTAACAAGGACAGGAACAAACCATATATGGCACACAAGGCAGGGACACATATCACACGACAGAGGACTGACATAACTCCCCCCCCCAAGGCTCGTTCCGAGCCTTAACAGTTCCATCAGGGAGGGGCGTGGTGCGCTCTTATATATCTCCACTTAGAGGCCCCTCAGGAACCAGACAAGGAATGGAACACAGGAGACCTCCAAGCAGAACAGACAGACAAGGAGGCCATGGCGGGCAGGGAGCTTGGAAAGCCATGGTGGTGCAGGGAGCTCTGGGGACCATGGCGGAGCTGGGAGCCCACAACACCATATGGTGGGAGGGAGCTTTCTGGGGACCATGGCGGAGCTGGGAGCTCTGGAGGCCATGGCAGATGGTCTTCGGGTTGCTCGGCCCGGGTACAGCGAACCCTTCTTACCCCCCCAAAAATTTCCCTGGGGGGAATTTCATAAAGAGGCTCTGGGGCTACAGACAGGAAATACAAAACACAACAGAAGCCCTCAAGGGCCATACAGACAAGGACCGACACACGGGACAGGAGACAAGACAGGAAATCCCACAGGAAAAGAGCCTCCTGGGCTGGCTCGACCTGGCTTTCTTCAGGGATGAACAGGAATCAGGAGGCCCTCACCGGTCCTCAGCACGCATGCAAAACACGCTAGAATGGGCTCATGGCCACAAACACGAAATGCCCCACGTCCAGTCTCCAAGTGACAAACAAGAAAGGTAGTTAAAATGTTCCTGTGAACACGACAAAACAGACACAGACTCCTGGCCTAATGTGGACTTATACAGGGGCTAGATAGACCTGCCACATGACGGCAGCGCCGATCCGGTTGGCTTGAGTCAGCGGCAATCGCGGGCTTAACCATGCACCGGGCCGGCCTGAATCAGAGGCGGGACCGGCGCGGCATTGGAGAGCATCCGGTGCGTGATCTCCGGATGGCTGCCTGGGGGAGCGGGAACCCTGGCTAGGCACTACGGCGCTATGGAGAGGGCCGAAGAATTCTCAGCGAGGGGGCATGAATCGCGGCCAATGGATCCGGCCTCGTTGCATCCCGCGAACTCCAAGCCAAATCTGCAGTTGGGCTAGATTAGAATGAGAGAGCGGCGCTTCATGGGCGGACAAACAGGCAGGATCCAAAATACTTTTCACCAAACGATAATCGGGGTGAATGCGGACCGCTTTACCTTACGGTTGGTCTTCTGTCCACTGTGCACACACATACAGGGAACTACGAGGATATAACTCTTACTTTAATGGCAGACATCGAGGCAGGATGACTGGACAAAGCAGTACTCACAAAACAGCTCAGAATAGCAGTGACCAGACGGACATCAAACTGAACAGGTGAACTAATCATTCACAGGTAAATCACATAACTGACAAATCAACAGTGGACGAGAATTGTCATAATGCATTAAAACAAGGACAGGACACCTTTGGGGCTGACAATGACTCACACGAAGAGGACTGACATGGTTGTTGGTCAGCGGGCGCCAAGCAAAAACTGCTGATCAACTGATCTTACGCACAACCTCTCTTGGTACAGAGAATGGTCCGAAAAAGAGAAATTACAGTAGCCAGTTTGTGTCGAAAATGCGGTGATGTCAGGAGAATCAGATGGTTTATAGATGGGACAGAAAGGCAAACAATAACTCAAATAACCACTCGTTACTACCAAGTATGCAGAATTACATCTCTGATACACACAACATCAGAAAGATCAGGCCCTTTCTGATGGAGCATGCTGCACACAGCAGCAGAAGACCACACCGGGTGCCGCTCCTGTCAGCTAAGAACAGGACACGGAGGCTACAATTCACACAGGCTCACCTAAAAAGGACAATAGAAGATTGGAAAAACCTGCCTGCCTGGTCTGATGAGTCTCGATTTCTGCTGCAACATTCAGATGGTAGGGTCAGAATTTGGCATAAAGAACATGAATGCATGGATCCATCCTGCCTTGGCTCAACGGTTCAGGCTGGTGGTGGTGGTGGTGGTGTAATGGTGTTGGGGATATTTTCTTTGCACACTTTGGGCCCCTTAGTACCAATTGAGAATCGTTTAAATGCCACAGCCTACCTGAGTATTGTTGCTGACCATGTCCATCCCTTTATGACTACAGCATACGCATCTTCTGATGGCTACTTTCAGCAGGATAATGCACTATGTCACAAAGCTCAAATCATCTCAGACTGGTTTCTTGAACATGACAATGAGTTCACTTTACTCAAATGGCCTCCACAGTCACCAGATCTCAATCAAATAGAGCACCTTTGGGATGTGGTGGAATGGGAGGCATCAGATTGGCATCATGGACACTATCATGTGACAAAATCTCAGTTTCCAACACCGACAGCGAAGAATTAAACTGAATGCGTGTCCAACCCTATACTAGAAAGGTGTACTATCATGTATATATATTTATATATATATCAATATGGGTTGGCTTCCTGGACCAAAATGGAGAAGCCACCGCCCTCGCGCCCGGACCTAAGAAGGGAGTGGATGAGGACTCCCCCCTTACCTAACCCTTCCTTTGAACATCCCCTCCTTCAAAAACCATTTCCATGTTTTTTTAGTTGATGAACGGGTTTATACCTAAAATGTTGTTGCCACGAAGCCATTTTTAAAAGTTTGCATTTTGAGGCCCACAAAACCCAGTTTTTGTGTGCAAAATGACAGTCCAACCCTATACTAAATGCAAGGTGTAGCTTTCCATTTTTAGTTGGAAGTGTATATATATATATACATATAATGGGTTGGCTTCCTGCCTACCCCCGCCAAAGTGTTTTGGATTACAGGTTGTTCTGAGCCATCGCGCCCGGATTTACATTGGAGTGGATGCGGCCAGCTTTGGGATTTACATTATTTACATTGGCCCCTTACCTAGACCCTTCCTTTCAGAACACTCCCCCTCCTTCAAAAACCATTCTCACAAATTCATGTTTTTTTAGTGATGATAACATATGAAACTAAAATGTGCAATGTCAAATAAAGTTTGAAGTCAAATCAAATCAAATCAAATCAAATCAAATCACTTTTATTTTTAAAAGTTTGCATTTTGAGGCCCACAAAACCCAGTTTTTGTGTAAATGAACAGCTAAAATGCACAAAAAGCTTTCCATTTTTAGTTGAAAACAGTGTCATAAAAAATGGTGCAAAAAACAAAACAAAAAGGGTTTTGGACACAACAATTTACATATGGACAGGTATTTACATTGGATTTACATGATTTACATTACAGAAGATTTACAGCTTTTGCAAAATAATACATATATTTACATTACACATGGTTGTATGTATAAAGACATACTTCGTTATCGTTAACAATTACACAGTATACATATACACAATATACACTTGCACAATGTCAAATGTTTAGTCAAATCAAATCAAATCAAATCACTTTTATCACATCACCACAGCACAAGTGCCTTGGTGAGCAGCAGATATTCTTGCGAGCGTGCAGAGGTGCAACAGATTATACATACAGTGTCGTGCAAAAAAACAAAACAAAACAAGACACAACAATGTGCTTTTGTGTACATATGGACAGTGTATTTACAGATGTGTTAGTGACTGTACAGAAGACAATGTGCAAAATACACATACATATACTCAGTCATGGTGTACTGTGTTAAAGTGCAGTGCTTCATGTTTTGTGAGTGGGAGTGTGTTTATGGGTTAACAATTTCATTACTGTTCACCCACCTGAGGGAAAAAGCATTATGTCTATGTATAGTAATAATGTGAAGGTGCAGTCAGATTATAAATGTACAGCAGATTGGTGCGGGATCGGATGCAGATAGTTGTGCAGAGGTGTGAGGGCAACGAGAGAGCAGGCTGTGGGACGGGTGGCTGGAGTCTTTGATAATGTGCTTTTGTGTGGCTTTCCAGTGATACACAGATGTGTTAGTGCAGTGTGTGCTGGTGTAGAGTCCGGTGGAGGGAGGAACTGAAGCTCACCTCCAACAAGTGGCGGGCAGTTCGCGACCTTTGCATGTTTTGTGCGGTGAGCGGTGCTGTTTCAAACCAGGGTGGGTCATTTCGGTGACTGTTCATTAGCCAGGATGCTCTCCATAGTGCAGGGTGTAGAAGGATCTGAGGGAAAAAGCTGTCCCTCATGGGGCTCATTCCAAACTTCCTCAGTGCGGGCGGATGCTCAGGAAGAAGAGACGCGGAGATGTCCTTCTTCAGCACCCTGTGTGAGCAGAGAGAGCATGTGAGATCCTCAGTGATGTGAACGCCGAGGTTGGAGTCTTTGAGCTGCTCCGCTCCAATCCGGGCTTTCCTTGTACGATGGTGATGGGTGTGTGTTCTCGCTGGTGTAGATGTCTCTGGAGGGAGGGAAGCTGTAATCCACCACAGCTCCTTGGTCAATGTCGATGTTGAGCAGTTCGAGGTGGTTCTCCTGACATTTAGTCAGGGTACTCACCTCCTGCAGAGCCCTCTTAGGCCGCCATGTTGTTGTCGGTGTGCTATCACCGTTGTGTTTCCACCAGGCAAATTTGACGGTGATGCAACTGTGTGTTGCGGTCAGTCGTGTGTGTACGGGATGTCCACAGGAGTGGGCAGGAAGCCTGGATCTGAGATTCAGTGTGCTCATTCCAAAGGTGTTGTTGCCCTTGACCACCTGACTTCTGCCAGGAAGTCAGGAAGAAGATCCAGACTGATGAATCTGCCTTCTTCAGCCTGCATCTGGAGCTTCGACCAGTGTGGCAGGACCATGTGATGGTGTTAAATCCCAGTGATGACTATAATCACGAACTACTGCTCACCCGCTCCAGGTGGGAGAGGCAGGTGTCAGGGTGAAGGATATGGGTGTGTGTTCTCTGCTCTGTCTCCTGTTACTCCACCACCGCTCCTTGGCTTGTCGATGTTGAGTGAGAGGTGGTTCTCCTGACACCATTTGAAGCAGGCAGCACAGAGCAGATGTACTCACCTCCTCTCTGTTCTCTGACAAGCTTCTCAAAACACCTGAAGTCTCATGGGGGTCCGGTGATCACGGGCCTATCCGTTGTGTCATCAAGCAAATTTGACTTTATTTTTCTTGGGTATGGGCACAATGGTTGATTTTTTGAAGCATGCGGGAACCACAGACAGAGAGAGGGCAGATTTAAAATGTCTGTAAAAAAGTCGTGTGGTACAGGGAGTGGAAAGCGAGTGGGCTGACGCACAGTATACCTCGGGCCCACAGCACCAGTGTTGAGGGTCAGGGGATGACCGTTTGAGGTGTTGTTGCCCATTCTGATCCACCAGAAAGGGAGAGTGGACTCACCTTCCCTGCAGCAGCCGCAGGAAGCGCCTGAGTGGGCGGTGTTATCAGCCTCGACTGTTCAGTCCCAGAAGGTGTTGCAACCAGCTCGTCGGGTAGGAGGCTATGGTGTTAAATGCAATGAACTATAATCCACGAACAGCATTCTCACATAGGGTTCTTATTTTCCAGGTGGGAGAGACCTGTGATGTTGGATGCCCTCCTTTTTGGATTATTGTTGTTGAAATGTTCTTCAACTTTGTTTTTATATGTTCGTTTGGCGGTATGCAAATTTATGGTTCTCCCAGTGAAGCAGGCAGCACAGAGCAGCTGGCTTGTTTCCGATGTGTTCTCCAGTGTTTGGATTTAAAGGCAGTTTCAAAACACTTGCTGACAAGGCTGGGGGTCCGAGCATCGCTGCCTCCAGTCACGGTTTTTGGTTGGGGTCAATGCGGATTGTTTGGTCTTTATTTTTCTTGGGTATGGGCATCAATGGTTGATTTTTTGAAGCTATGCGGGAACCACAGACAGAGAGAGGGACAGATTTAAAATGTCTTAAAAAACCCGGCTGAAACACTGGAAAATGCTTTGATCTGAACCTGGTATACCATCCGGGCCCACAGCCTCATTAGACGCCGCACGTTTGAAATTCCGCGACAGAAAGGGAGATGACTCACCTCCTTGCAGCAGCCGCGGGAGCGTTCCTGTAGTGGGCGGTGTCAGCCTCGAACCGAGAGGTGTTGAGCTCGTCGGTATTGTCCTGAGGGCGGGCAATGTCACACGTTTAGCTGGTTAAACAGGCAGGAGCAGGACGGAGGAGTTCTGGTTTGCCGAAGCCTGTGATGTTGTTGGGGAGGGATGTGCGGAAGGGGGAGTAACTTTTTGGATTATTGTTGTTGAAAGATCTCCACCGTGTTGATTGTGATGTTCGTTTGGCTGCTTTATGGTTCTCCTGATTGTTCTGAAGCTGGCTTGTTTGATCATCATCCGGATTTGCATCTGGGTGCGCGGTTTCCTGCTGACACTGATCGAACACCCAGTTTTTGTTGGGGTGAGGAGGAATGCGGATTGTTTTGGTGAACTACATCATCTATAACAGAAACACGTGATTATATGGCTGTAAATTCCTCGGTAGCCAGAAAGGCCTCACATTAGACGCCGCAGAAGTCCCAATCCACGTTTCCAGTCCTGGAGCAGAGGGATTTAGCGTCCGAGTTGTTCCTTTCATTGTATTGTCCTGAGGGCGGGTGCCTCACAGTTTCTGTATAAACAGGCAGGAGCAGGACGGAGGAGTGATCTGGTTTAAAGGTGGCTGGGGAAACGCGTCCCGGAAGGGGGGTAACAGTGGTCGAGTATACTTTTCCCAGCTCTCTCGTTCTGTCCGTGCGTGTTGATTGTGATGTGTTGAAAAGGCTATTGTGAGCTGAAGTTGCTTTATTAAAGATAATGGAACCATAGCAGACATGCGCGGTTTCCTGAGACAAATAACGCACTTATAGTCCCTCGTTTCTTGTTCCCTGAGTGCCTGGTCTGTGTTGGCTTGAGGAGGAATATGAAATGCGCGCCGCAGTTGATTTGACTGTAAATTCCCTCGGTAGCCAGAAAGGTCGACACAGAAGCCAGCAAAATGAAATAGGAAGAGGAGGTCCAGACAGCAGAGGGATTTAATAGAGTGTATGTTCCTTTCACCACACCACAAGGATTTAAACAAACACCCCCACCTCTGCTTTTCCCAGCTCTCTCGTTCTGTTATCACGGAGAAGCCCGTTCGACTCTTTTGGTCGTCGGCGGCGTTGAGACAAATCAGTCCCTCGTTTCTTGTTCGGTATGCGCAACCAGATGCGCGCCCGCATAAGGGTTTATTGATCCTGTGAACATCCACCGGCAAAATTGTAGGAAGAATCACGGCGTCTCAGTCCGGTTTGCGTTGCGCGACGGAGGAACCAAGCTCTTTTTCCTCTTTTTCGGCGTCGGCGGCGTTTCTTCGGTTTGCGCAACCCAGACAAAGGGTTCTGATGCCGTGTCTGTCATCCACCGGCATGAAAAACTCAAAGTCCGGTTTGCGTTCGGAGGAACATGTTTAAGCGTGTCTCTAACAACATAGACAGTTATACTAACAACATCTAACACACAAAACAACAAAAAAACAAAAAAATAATAAAAACATACGAAAAACTGCAAGTTTTCGTAGTTTTCCCGGAGCACGCAACACGGCTGCCATCCTCGGCGCCATCTTGAACATACTGAAGTGACCACATTAAGAAGTCTCAAAGTGATTTTACATGGTTCCCTGAAAGGATTTGATACAATAAAGTTTACATCTGCTCCCAGCCTTAAAAAAGCACCTGTCTTTACCACAATTGTAACACAATGTAACTGAAACGGATCCAAATCCCAACATAGGCTAACTGAACTCCAAACTCTACCTACCCCTCAGACAAAACTGCAGGCTTTTTTAGATTTTTAGAACACTTCATTCAGTAGTATTTTTCCTCATGGAAACAAACAAACAAACAAACAAACAAAAAAATCCCCAAGGGTCAAAATGTAGGTGTATTACTATCCTTGTGGGGAACATTTGGACCCCATAACTTAGGGAATATCAGGTACACACGAATAAACACACACAAACATATCCCTGTTTGTTTGTTGGCTTTTTACAACTTAATTTCACCATAAACAAAAAGTAAACAATAATATATTGCTTATATCTTTGGGATCCTTTATTTGATTGAGTTTTTGCTTTTTAATTGTATATATACATTTTTAATTGTAAAAATTTTTACTTAATTTTTAGCTCTTCAACGCAGTTTGAAACAACTACACTGTGGATAATGGAATCTTTTGGTTGATCTCAGTTGATCCGTGATATACGGACCAGCGCCCACAAGCGTAGAGACGTGCTTCAGACAGCATGGCACACCGAGTTGATTCCTCTTTCATGTATCCGTTTAAATATACATATGCATGGGGTTTGCGTGCAATACTGGAAATATTTCTGTTTCAAACCATGAAGGCGAGCCGATGGATATCGCACAAGCAACGTGCAAACTTTGCGCAACAGTTATGCCAGTGAACGTCTTAACTTCAGTCATACAGAAAGTGAAAATAAAAAAGGTGTCTAACCCTGCATTAACAGCGCATATTCTCTCAGAGACCAATCTACTTCAACATTTGATGTGCTGATAACAGTATGAATGAATAGACCTGTTTTAAAGACCCCATCCACAACACCCACCCCCCCCCCCTCCGGGGGGGGGGGGGGGGGGGTTTCGAAGCCGTAACCGGTCTGTGGTGTAAAAAAGGTTGGAAACCCCTGCTAGCCAATACACATAGCCCACATACATACATAAATAAACGAACTAACGAACGAACTTGGTGTAAAAAATACCCCTGCTACAAACAGCCACATACATACATATAAATAAAAATAAACGAACGAACAAAATAAATAATATAAATAAATAAATGAAGAAGTAACAAATTGAAATGAATAAATGAATGAATTAATTCATCAATAAACCGCACAGTCAGTAAAGTTATAGCCAGTATATGTTCTGCACATCAACACTCAACTGAAAATGGTGTCAAGTAAAATATAATTTAAACAAAACGGAATTTATTATTATTATTATTAAATGGGGAGTGTTAAAACGCACTTCAAATGACACGGTCGTTTCACCTTTTTAGTGTATGTCAGTGCGACTCAAATAGAATCCAGTGCAGCACTAAGAAGATAGGATTATTTGACTGTGTATGGGCTTCATTTATTACGCGACATAGATCGGACAGCTACAGTACTTGCATAAACATGAGTATCCTCATGAGATAGAGAGAACCGTGCAGCTATTGATGCAGGTTCAAACTTCTGAGTCTTGCACACTAATTGGTTATAGGCTGAGAGGTCCACAGTGCGTCACGACGCTCTCTAACTCTCAGTCTTCTCACTCGCGCGGTGTCAGTCATCCGCGATGCTGGAGAGAGAGCCGGGGCACGCGCCAAACATGTCGGGGATCACCGCTAATGACGCCTGTAATGACTGTTTATCATCAGCGCAGCATCTGAACTCCACGGAGATTCACTCCCATTCTCACATTGACGAAGATGATGAACTTCTCAAATACATCTGGAGGGAATATTTGCATCCTAAACAATATGAATGGGTGCTCATAGCTGGATATATCATAGTTTTCCTTGTGTCTCTGGTTGGAAACACATTGGGTAAGTAAGTTTGAACTCAGAAATGTATTTCAGCTGTGCTTTAAAATGTTTTACTGTCAGACGAATACCGGTCTACAGCTGTGTCCATCGTGTTTGCTACATTGCTTTGCGCATGGGATCATATTATTACTCATAAAATATTATAGAAAATAATGTATCTTCTCTGCTTAAAAATGTGTACAACTCTATTGAGTTCAGATATTTAAAGTTAGTAACACTACTAATGAATTGTATTTGGAATGCACTTATTTATTAGGATTATTTGCAGTTTCTAGTTTAAGAAATCTTATCATGCACAAATTATGGACCATATACATTCATCTATAGCTTTAACAAAATTCCAAACCACCAGCTTTCTTCCTTCTTTAATTTTTTTTTTTTTTAATTTTCCTCTGGCAAATCAAATCAAGTGCTGCATTGCTCTTTTACCACACGCTATGTGATGGATTATATGATAGACTATATGAATATGTGCTATGTGCTTTACAATATTTGGTATGCCACTGAGGACGGCTCAGAATCATTTGTCACTTTTTTCTCAACATTTTTCTCAACTCGACATTTTAAGTATTGTCAAGGAATTTAGAAATACGATGAACGCCCCAATGATCTGGATAGCCAAGGTAATTGGTTAACTAATTTTGGCATATTAATTGTGGGTCCCTTGACATGTTACTTGACTTAGAATTTTTAATTCACATTTTCCATGTGCTATTCTCTATAAATCCAAGACTAAACTCTGGCTGAAATCCATGGCTAAAGTCCTCTGAAGCTGTGTGATTTCTTTGTGTGAGACTGAAAGTCGTTATTTGGTGGGAATATCCCTTCAACAGAGCCGTCAAATCATATATTGTACTTAAAACTCTGGTTTTATTTTTATTTGTCGTTTATTTAGATGGTTAAGTCTAATTGTGACACAAGACCTCTTCCAGGGAGACCAGTTGAAGATGGCATCAACAGTTTTCATAAAACATTTTCACACATTTATGCATACATGCAAACATAGAAGCAACACGGAAAAAATAGCAAAAGGAGAAAGACATACAGGTCATATCAGCACTATCCATAAAACATTTCATCCCAGGTCAAGGATTATGGAAAACAGCAACATGTTTCCAGTTTGTAAGGGCATTCAAAGAGGAGAGGGTTTGTAAGGTAATATGCTGCAGCTCATTCCATGTGCGGGAAGCATAAAGAGACGGTTTACCAAGCTCACAGGAGACATTTTGCTGAATCGGGTGCAGATGTGCTGCTATAATTGCTAGGATAAAAGGCTGGGGATGTAAGTAGATGCTTTATCTAATAATTTATTGGCAATAAATAGAAACAAGTTGTTCTTCTTTGATTTAAAGAGGAGCAGCCTCCAGAGATTCAAATAACAATGCAGGCATTTGTTACAAAGCATTATGCAGCATGATATGCAGAATCATGGTTAATCAAGGATGAAGTTGCATGTATGTAAATCATATTACCATAGTCTAACACACATTTAAATTTGCTTTGCACAGTTTTCTTTCTGGCCCCAAATGTGTCGCTGATGTCAAAAGTTGTTGGATGTCTTTGTGTCTTGTGACCATTGATGTGAAACTTAATGCAACACATCTAATATTTGATTTGAGAGCTGCAACATGTAATGAGATTTTCAGTGGATAACAGCCTACATTTTGTCTGCTCCTGTATGTATGACTTCAAAGAGTCTGATATTTTGAAGCTTACCTGATCTGTTCATAACACTGAAAAAATGTGACCTTAAAATGGTTGCATCTAAATTAACTGGTTTTATTTATGACAGTATGACAATTTCCAGTCAGAGTTTAGCTATTCCCTTACATTTGCTCTGATATGAGATGAGTCATATATATGATAAAGCAGTTAAATGTGTTTTCAAAATGGATAGACTATATACAATATTACTATATATCTGATATAGCCAAATCCACAGGTTATTACTTTGCTAAATGTGGAAGATGATGTCATATCAGAAATATTCAAAGTAATGAAATGACATTGAAAGTACCACATTATTCAAATGCAATCACAATGAATGGTTTTGTAAAGTGGTGAAGACTTTAAAACATATCAACTCGACAGTGCAAAGGCCATTTTCCTTTTAAATAATTTTCCTTTACATCATCAAGAGCTCTACTGTATGTATATATATATATATATATATATATATATAATGTTAGGTAAATTCACTTCAAGTATTGACATCTAAATGAAATGGTTTTTACTTAATTTACTGAATCAGAATGAATATGTCAGGCTACACCAATGAAAGTCTCTGAACATAGCCAGTTTTCATACAAGAATTGTGACACACACACACACACACACACACACACACACACACACACACACACACACACACACACACACACACACACACACACACACACACACACACACACACACACACACACACACACACACACACACACACACACACACACACACACACACACACCACACACACAACACACACACACACACACACACACACACACACACACACACACACACACACACACACACACACACACACATTTAAATACTATAACTATATTTTAAAATACACCATTAAGCAGGTACCTAACTAAACTGTACATATACCTATTCATGTTTGCACTTTTTGATAAAGTCAACGATAACAGCATCTAAGATTTAAGTTTTTAACATATCATAGATTACTTTAGAGACACATTTTTACAGATCCTCTGACGACTGTTTAGAGTTCAATACTCAGATACTCACTTCAGCACTCCCGTTTTGTGTTAACGAACACAAATGATTCAAATTAAAATGACGACAGTGGCTAATTTTAAATTCCATTTGCACATTCTGATTAAATGATGAATTAATAGTTATACGTTTTGTGTGTACTGTCACAGTGGTTCTTATCAGTCTTTAGAAATCACACAGAACCTTCATATCATCCTGTATGATTTATAAAATAAAATCTATAAAATAAAATTATAAAATTATAAAATAAAATTGCTATAAAATCAGATCTTCTAAATGTACAAACATGTATGTGTTTGAACCATGAAGTCTTTGCAAATAGTTTGATTAGATGTATGAAATCATGTGCAGTATTCAGACGTGCAAAATCCAGATCTAGTTGTAGCCAGCAGGGCATTTGATCTGGCATAGACAGGTGAGCGCCCGTCTTTAATAGATGAATGTGTTAGCAGTTCTGTTATTGCTTCTACTGGTAATTCCATTCTATTAAGTGGAGCTGTTAGCAAAATGCTGGGGATTGCAATACTTTTGAGTTGTAAACATTAGTTCTTCTTGTTCTCTGCCCTCTCTTCAAGGGTTACTTATATCATCTTACAGCAATTGTTTAATTATGCAATACTCTGGAAGGTGAGAGTTCTGTCGCAAAGCTACTGCAGAGCTTTGATAAGTGTATTTTTTTTTCTGGAAGTGCACCGATGTGCTGGGGGGGTTCATCAAATAACCAGAGCAGGGGTGTGATGAGCACATGAAACAAATGGAAAGACAGAAATAGAGCTAGACATACTACCACTGCGAGGATGCTTTGAAAATGCCCTATGTGCAGTAACAGTGCCTCTGTTCTGCCGCTAAATCAAAGCATCTTCATGCGCCAACTGGAAATTGCTAAACCTCAAGTCCTGATTTTTATGGATGCACTATAACAAGAATATAAACATGTTGTGAATACTGGGGGTGGGGATGTAATGGCCTTTTTATTTAAGGGAATCAAATAATTAAAGGATTTAAAGGAATAAAAATAAATAAAATAAAAGAACAATTTGAACTATTGAAATTTGAAATTAAGAACTCTCAAGAATTTCACGCACCAAGGCACATGTGCTGATGTGACAATACAATTTATTTGATTTGAACCATTTTGATTTGAGCCATATATATGCCATAGATCACGGATATTACCGTTGGTCATATCACATTTTTATCATGACCAAAATAATCAAAGTAGGCACACCACAGCTCCAGAAATAGAAACATATTTATTTATGTTCTCACCACAGATGACGTTTCAAGCTTAGACAATCTTCATCAGACAATGAACACATACATGACTCTGCCCTTATATACACACAACACAAACCTAAATCACATGATTGCCCACAAAAAAATAAATAAAGAGCCAGGGCAATCAACAAATCATATAACAAAATGGCAATAAGCAAATCACATAAAAGTGAGAACAGCAATACATTTACAAGGATCAAATACATTTCCATTTCAATAAATACCTGACTGCTTGTCAGACTTTGTTTCCCTCTTCCTTGTGTTTCCATGCCCATATATGGTCCTTCCTGTTTCCTGTCATTAGTTTATTAGTCTCCATCTGTGTATTGATTTAGTTCCAGGTGTGTCTAGTTAAGTCTCCCTATTTATAGTCTGCTCTGCCCCATGTTTCCTGTCGGTTATTTTATATGTCTATGTAGATGTTACTGTCATATGCAAACGTCATCTGTGTCTGTCTACCTCCGTGTTAAAGTAAAGTCTGTTTGTTTATCACGACCCTTGTCTCCACGTTTCCCTTGGATCCCCGTGCAGAACGTGACACTGCTAAATATTAAAAGTTACACAAAAAAAGGAAACTTCAAAAAAAGAAAAAGAAAAAAGAACCAAACCAAACAGAAATACAGAAAAAAAACTAAATATAACTGTTACGGAATGAACAGGCTGAGAGACGTACGGATCCTTTTGCAGAGCTTAATTCTCAGACATGGTCAAAACACCAAAAGACAAAAGAGTAATCCAAGGACAGACATGATCAGTCTCCGGCAAACAATATCCAATAGGGCAAGACAAACAGATAATCCAACAGACAGACAACAATCCAGGCGAGGTACAAACAGAGTCCAAATGACAAGATGAGAGAGAAATCCAAGACAGGCAGAAGATCAGGAAACAAGGCAATAAGACATGACTAGACTTAGACTATAACTAAGAACTAGAAACTAGGACAGGACACTGGCTCTTTAAAGTAGCTATCACTAGGAGAGCAATACATGCTAAACAATACTTAGCAATCAGGAAGAGGAAGTCATTTGGCCATTTCTCAATACAAAGTACGCAAAGTTCGGACTTGCGTCCTCAGTAGTTTGGACTTGTGTCCTCGGTAGTTTGGACTTTGCAAGTTCGACTCGGGAGTGCGAACTCCCGAGGACGGGAGGACACAAGTCCGGTAATTCTGCAAATGACAGCAGTGTACTTGATAACGTCAGTCAGCTCACCTCCGGTTATTTACACTGTACTACAATGCAACAAAATATCAAACACACTGCCTCTTTTGTTTTCATGTAAACATATTAATAGCCGCAAAAAAATGTAGTTCAGGGAACGTACATGCATTACAGTGAAACAAAATATTATATCAAACAGCGATGCCTCTTTTCTGTTTCATTAAAAATATGAATAGCCACAAAAAATGATATCAAACCTTTTCGTTTTCTTCAAAATTTAAAACATTAATATGTGGTTTAGGTAATATGTGCACATATACACTGATTATCTTTACTGTATGCATAATAAAATGAAATATGACAAGCACAAGTCTGCCTTTTTTGTTAAATGTCAGTTTTAATGAACAATAATAGCCATTATAAAAGCAGAAGTATGATAAGAGACTTATGTAATAGGAAATAAAGACAAAAGCAAACAATTCAGTCAAATGTATGTAAAAAAAAAAAGAGTCAGCGCTGTGTTACGACGAATAATAAATAAATAATTTATGAAACATAACTTTGTGCTCAGTCAAAACAATATGACCTGGAAGAAATAATAGATTCATGAGACCAAAGATTGCCGGTTAGATCTACCAAAAACAAATTTGACCTCATGTTTAACCCCTACAGATACATCTGAGCCAGCGGCATATGCGGTGAGAATGCTCTCAGCGGATACATGAGCTTTGAGCGCCCGGTGATCGAGTGCAGCTCACGCTTCCGAAATCAGCTAAGCACATTTTCAAATAGGTGCTATATTTATAAATAAACCACAGATTTGAGCTTTAAACAACTACGACTGAACTACGATTTCTCGACTGAAATACTCTTAGAAATGCATTTCATGACACAATAACAGTAATATTTTTGCGGGTTTTCCCGCTCGCTGATTGGTGCGAAATGCATTCTGGGATACCTGGCTGCCTCAAGTTCGCACAAGTCACCTCTTGATGCATCCTTGATGAAAGGGGCGGAGCAAGAACACATCCGAGGATTTTAACTGTGCTTGGCTAGATGTGAACTTTGAATTGGAACAGTACTTGGGCGACGACTGATGACGTTTCACAAGTCCACAAGTACAGATAAGAACGCATATTGAGAAACGGCCCATGGCTTATAAAGTGTGTTTGATTGGTTGCGGCTGTGTGTGTAATCAGTGCAATGGATGATAGGAAATGTAGTCTGGAGTGACATGCAACACTTTGTGTAGTGTGAGAGTCAATAGGTGAGTTCGACTTGAAGAGGCGCTGCACAAAATTATCAGTGTATGACATCAAAGTGCCGCGAGAGCTGTTCAGAAGCATAACGATTCATCTGCTCTCTTATGGCAGTACTGTGCACTGTCTTTCGGATGAGATGTTAAACCGAGGTCCTGACTCTCTGTGGTCATTAAAAATCCCATGGCACTTCTCGTAAAGAGTAGGGGTGTAACCCCGGTGTCCTGGCCAAATTCCCACCACTGGCCCTTGTCAATCATGGCCTCTTAATCATCCCCATCCACTTGATTGACTCTATGACTCTCTTTCCTCTCCACCTGTAGCTGGTGTGTGGTGAGCTCATACACTTGATTGGCTCTATGACTCTCTCTCCTCTCCACCTGTAGCTGGTGTGTGGTGAGCGCACTGGCGCCGTTAGTCCTGTGGCAGCCGTCGCATCATCCAAGGGATGCTGACACACTGGTGGTGGTGAAGGGAAGACCCCCCTCCACATGATTTGAAGGGCTTTGGGTGTACAGCAATACACAATAAAGCACTATATAAGTGCATCATTCATTCATTCATTCATACTGTGATGTCATACACTGATCATTTTGCATAGCACCGCTTCAAGTCGAACACACTTAAAGTAACCGGAAGGCAACATCTGGTGGCGAGGAGACAGAAAACGTCTCAGGTTACGTATGTAACCATGGTTCCCCGAGTGGGGAACGAGACACTGCATCCCCTAGGGGTCGCTACGGGGAACGCCCTCAGCGTGACTCGGTCTGAAGATACATATGTAAAAACACCACTGTTGGCCGGCGACAGCCATGACGTCACTACCGGCGTGCCACAATATAAGTGCCGCCGGGAGAATACATCATCAGCTTCTTGTCTGAAGCTTGCGTCCGAAGCATGGCTCGAAGCCTAGGGGACGCAGTGTCTCGTTCCCCACTCGGGGAACCATGGTTACATACGTAACCTGAGACGTTCCCCTTCATGGGAACTCGAACTGCGTCCCCTAGGGGTCGCTACGGGGAACGTTATACCCACTTCACCATGCTGAGGGGAATGCAAGCCAATTTCTCAAAAAAGGCGAGCACTAAGCCAGCTCTACCCGGCTAAGGGAGTTGCCCCTGGGACGGCTGATGGCTGTCAGTGATATTATCCCTTCGGCAAAGGCCGAGCTGCATACCTAGTACTTACCTGTTCTAGGTGCCGGGATTACCGGGCCTAGGGTAGAGCTCAAAGTCTTGGAATCAGAAAAGATTCCTTTAAGGGGATATGGCCAGGCACCTGGCTCACTAGGTCCTGGCCGATCACTCAGGGGTTACCACTTGCTCTCAAGCTTACCGAGGGAACTGTCTCAACAGACCTCTTGGTAGCGTACACCCCTTTCTTTTCTTTTTTTTTTTTTTTTTGGACCCAACATATATGGGACAGGGGAGCGGGGCCAAGGCACAAGCGGGGCTTTAACCACTCAAAAAAGGGCACGAAGCTGTGCGCGTAACCCTACCTTTCGGGATAGAAAGAACGCAGAATCTTGATGTGCGGACTTACCACTGAGTGGATTTTAGAAAGTGCCAAAGTCTCGCGTGTGCACTTATTAGAAGAACGTTCTATGCCCTGGAGCGGAGAATACTCATTCCTCAGAGTGAGAGGGAACTCAGACGCTCAGAAGGGAGCGGCAAGCTCATAGATGACCCTCTGGTTGAGGGGAGCAATGCTGGCTCGACCAACAGGGCGAGCGACCTATCACAGAGCTCTGGGGTGTCAAGCTTACTGAGGACAAGGGAGCAGGGCCCAAGGCACAAGCCGGGGCTTTAACTAACTCAAAAAAGGGCACGAAGCTGTGCGCGTAACCCTACCCTTTCGGGATTTTAGAAAGAACGCAGAATCTTGATGTGCGGACTTACCACTGAGTGGATTTTAGAAAGTGCCCAAAGTCTCGCGTGTGCACTTATTAGACGGACGTCAGAAGGGAGCGGCATGCTCATAGGTGACCCTCTGGTTGAGGGGAGCAGTGCTAGCTCTACGACGGCGAGCTCTGGAGAGCGGGAGAACTCATTCCTCGGAATGAGAGGAACTCAGCTACCAATGAGGAGCTCTTGCGAGAGCGGAGAACTCACTCCTCGGAGTGAGACCTATAACGAGCTCTGGAGAGTGGAGAACTCATTCCTCAGAATGAGAAGCACTTGCCGCTCAGAAGGGAGCGGCAAGCCACCATGAGCTCTGGAGAGCGGGGAACTCATTCCTCAGAATGAGAGGGAACTCCCCGCTCAGCAGGGAGCGGCATGCTCATAGATAACCCTCTATAGTGAGGGGAGCAATGCTAGCTCGACCAGCAAGACAGATCACAGAGCTCGGAGGAGCTGAGAACTCATTCCTCAGAATGAGAGGGAAACTCAGACGCTCCGCAGGGAGCGGCATTCTCAAGATGACCCTCTAATGAGGGGAGCAATGCTAGCTCTACCTATAACGGCTCTGGAGAGCGGAGAACTCATTCCTCAGAATGAGAAGGAACTCAGACGCTCAGCAGGGAGCGGCATGCTCATAGATAACCCTCTATAGTGAGGGGAGCAATGCTAGCTCGACCAGCACGGAGAGCGACCTATCACAGAGCTCTGAGGAGCGGAGAACTCATTCCTCAGAATGAGAGGGAACTCCGCCGCTCAGAAGGGCTTTTTTCTTAGCGGCACTATCACAGAGCTTGGGGGGCGGAGAAACTCGGACGCTCAGAAGGGAGCGGCATGCTCATAGGTGACCCTCTGGTTGAGGGGAGCAGTGCTAGCTCTACCGACGGCGAGCTCTGGAGAGCGGAGAACTCATTCCTCGGAATGAGAGGAACTCAGCTACCAATGAGGAGCTCTAGAGCGGAGAACTCACTCCTCAGAGTGAGACCTATAACGAGCTTGGAGAGTGGAGAACTCATTCCTCAGAATGAGAAGGCACTCCGCCGCTCAGAAGGGAGCGGCAGCCCAACCATGAGCTCTGGAGAGCGGGGAACTCATTCCTCAGAATGAGAGGGAACTCCGCCGCTCAGCAGGGCATAGGTGACCGGAGGAAACTCATTCCTCAGAATGAGAGGGAACTCACCTTTTTTTTGCCTTTGCTTAGCCGGAAATTTCCACCTAACCTCGGTCAGGTGAAGTTTACAGTGGTTACAGGGGAATTAGAGGAATGAGAGGGCTTGCCTCTCTCTGACCCGCGCCTTTCTCTCACCCTAGCAGAGGAGGGGGAGGGGCATGAGTCGCGAGACTAGCCTTCTGAGCCCATCTCTGACCCTCAGACGAGATGGCTGGGACCCCTGGTTGTTCGGGCTCAGACCTGGATTATATAGAACTTATCCAGGTCTTTTCAGCAGATCAGTCTGGTACCTTAGTGGCAACGAAGCGACGGTCTGACCTGTGCTGCATATACCCTGCCATTTAAGCGATATTCAGGGGCTTAGGTGGAGGGGGGAGCCTTGAGAGAAGATGTCTGCCACAGAGAGATAGCTGTTTATCATTCTTGCACAGGGGACATCCCTCATAGCCATTTTCACACAGTGTCAGCATAACTAGTATGCTGAAACCTATGAATACGAGAAAAAATAGCTTTTTTTTTTCACTCTCTCAATTCCACATCGAGATTTTATGAAGAAAGGAAGGCTCACTCGAGCTGGGGGTGATTCACAACCCCCAAAAACTCGTTCATATGCAGAGAAGAGCACTAGCCGCTGAATCTGATTATGTCAGAAAGATCGCATCGTCACAATCCAGCAGCTCACTCTCGTTCTCGGCCGACGCGCGCGAAAAGGGGCGGTCCTCTTTTTTTCTCATTATCGGCCACATCCAACTGCTAAATCATTACCTCCGTGCCTCGGCAGCGGTGGGTCCCGAATCGCGGGAAGCAGACGGCTGCCCCTCTTTCTCGGAAAGAGGGACAGGACGAGAGCAGAGCTTTTACATAGAAAAAGCTCTCAGTGCACGCAGATTCCCCTCAAGGACATCGCGTTTGCGTGTCCTAATGCCCAAACAAAAGACGCAAAGATTGTGGTGTCATCGGATGGGTCCGATTTTTTTCCACACACAATTTAAACGCCTTGCTAGTGCTCGCCATTTGATAGAGAGAGAAAACTGTACTCTACCAGATTGCACGTTCAAACAAACCAGTCAGTGAGACGAAAAAGCTGATGATGTATTCTCCCGGCGGCACTTATATTGTGGAAGGTAGTGACGTCATGGGCTGTCGCCGGCCAACAGGTGGTGTTTTTCATATTATATTCTGACGAGTCACGCTGAGGGCGTATCCCCGTTAGCGACCCTAGGGGACGCAGTTCGAGTTCCATGAGGGGAACCACGGACCGGATTCGTAACAATAACATATGATCAATCTTACAATATAAATCATTGTCATAATTAGAGGAAAGGGGAATATCAAATTCTTCATTAAGACCATTAGGAGATAAAGTGTTCAAAGTAAAAATCCAATATGCTTCACTTTTTAAAAGGAAATTGTTAATATCACCCCCTCTTCGAGGTAAATTAACTGCTTCAATGCCAATATTTTGTAGAGTCGAAATGTTTAAACTTGAAAAAGTGTCATGCCACTGGACTTCTAGTTTCATGATGCCTAACTGCATGTTAATGTTCAGCAATATGAGTTTTGAGTTGTCTACTTGTTTTCATCTTTATCATGATATATATATATATATATATATTTATATATATATATATATATATATATATATATATATATATATATATATATTTATATATATGAAACGTTTTGCTACTTGAATATCACCTGAAACTATTTCACTAAAGCATTGCTTCATAGTTTGTGTTCGATCTCTGTGAACTGTAAAGCCCACCTTTTTTGATTTGATTGGCCATCTCAGTCATTGTGACATTGATGAATTTGGGACATTTTTAACTATTGGAGAGGACTTGTCCCTCTAAATTTCTATGGTGGTTACAAACCTGCGCTATAATGTTGTCCATAACGCCTGTACGCTGGGATTCACTGACCGCTGGGCATGTCTCTAGGAATGAGGAAAGTTGGCAGGCAAACTAGGAAATGTGCCAACACTAATATTGGCTGCTTCAGGTCATTACATCAGCCCATCTTCTGCTCTGCCCTCTCGGCTGATTCAACAGCTGTGTCTTCATTCATTCTCAGGTTGCTTCACAAGTCCCAGTTTTGGGGACAAAACATTCAGTTGTTTAACTTCACAAACCTCTCTATGCTGTCGTGAGTTTCACAAAAGAAACAGTGATAAGAAAAGATCCTCGAAAGACCAAACTGTTCTGATAAACAAGAAAAAAGGGAACATTTACATTTAGTAATTTTGCAGACGCTTTTATCCAAAGCGACTTACAATTGGGGAATACATAAAGCGATTAATCTTGAAGAGGCAAACAGACAGAGGAAGTGCCCCTAACACCAAGTCTTAGGCATTGTTCAAATAAATACAAGCTAGCAAGGGAATGAGAGAAAGGTAAAGAGAAAGATGAAGATATAGAAAAAGGGAAGGATTTTTTTATTATATTTTTTATGATGAAGTCAAGTAGTGTTGAAAGAGATGAGTTTTCAGTTGTTACATTTGCCACATATTATACAATAGGTTAGGCTCATCAGGACACGCTGGTGTACAATTATTCAGAACTGAGTCACAATCCAAAGCATTAACGATGAAAGCAGACAAAAATGTATTTGTCAGTGGGCTTTTGTAAAAGATGTATAATCTTCAGTTCCTCGATTGTTGAGAAGCAACCCAGAAATCAGATATTAATAGTCTTCTCATTTTTCACCTATCACATGTGCAATATAGAGAGACTAGGGCTAGTCGTCACTTACCGCAGTGAATATTTCTAAAGGAAGATTCATTTTCTGCCTTTTCACAGCATAACAACTCACCCTAGTCTTTCCTGTTACCTTGTATGACCCATATTGCATTATCAGTTCATTCTTAATTGTAGACAAATGCTGGGTTTGTTAATATTTCTGGTTCAATACACATTACGTTATCTGTATATCTGATATCTCTGTTGACACATATTGAGTAATAGCAAGTATGGAGTTTGCATCAAAACATAATAAATATGAACATGTTTACCAGCTAAATTCAAAATAACTCTGTAATACATGACATTTCCTGTCTATTTTGTTCAGTGTTTCAGAGCTATGTATTGCATCCCTATTCAGTACTGTGTGAAACAAAGCTCAGAATTATTGATTTTGTTAAGTGCCACACTAAATATGCTAAATAAAATCAACATTAATCAGCTGATGTCAATTATTTTCTTATCTGTGGCTATGTCAAGGTAGTTGGTAGCCCACAGCTATTCCATTTGTTATTCATGAACCTGCCAGTCCTATC
The DNA here is from genome assembly GCA_027422405.1 of Ptychobarbus kaznakovi. Classification (NCBI taxonomy): domain Eukaryota; kingdom Metazoa; phylum Chordata; class Actinopteri; order Cypriniformes; family Cyprinidae; genus Ptychobarbus; species Ptychobarbus kaznakovi. The sequence goes on from CM049801.1 coordinate 988,981, forward strand.
TATTTACATTGATTTTCTGCACAAATGCTTTCTAAACAAACCCATTTAGAGGAATGTGCATACAGCATCATAACAATTACTCATAATCAAGTAGAACAACATACAAATTAAGATAAGAGAGATAGTCTTGATGATATAGATAATGAGAATTTTCACAATCCAAATACAGTTTATCTAAATCCAGTTGTTCAAATCAAGAAAAAAAATCACAGATTAATTGAATTCTTTTCACCATTTTTAAAGTTAAATGTCCAGTGAGTGCATGGCGCTAAACACTAGTAGTTACATTTTCTCTAAGCAGGTGGCAGCATTTTATTACGGTATTATTGCGGATGTACAGAAAGGAAATCTTTGTTGAGTGGCACTAAAAGGTTCATGCTCTATTGTGCTTAAAAATAACATAATAATTTGTTTTTGTAGTTTTTCTTAGCCTTGTTCGTGTACAGTAGCTTGCTTACTCTGTCTAACTCTGATAGACAATAAGAAAAGGTACAGGATTGTTTTTAAGTTCCACCTAATTTAGTATTTAGTATTTTAGTATTATATTTAGTAACACTTTCAAATCCATGCCACATATTTGCAAAATAAAATTATGAGCAAAAAACAAACAAACAAACAAAAAAAACAAAGTTTTCAACTACATTTTTTTTTACATAATAGAGAAAAAACAATATGATTAATTGTAAACTAATGCTTTTAATATCAAAATAATTTTGATAAAAGTTATATAATTAGCACATAGTCCAATAAATACAATTTTGTATAAGGTGTATGTGTAGACCTAGTGAAAGTAATGTTCTGGGATTAATTAGCTGCTTTAAAATGTTTAAACAGCAGAGGGTGTAAGAGCCTTCACAAAATAAGCATAAATCTTCTTTTAAAGACCAGTTTCCCAGGTGAACAGTATTTCATTTAATTAGTCAATTGCTCTAATTGGACTGATGAAGGCCTATAAAAATGCCTATAATACACATGCTAACAGCTGCATGTATGTCTGGATTTGTAGATTGTGTGTAGGAGTTTGAGAACGTGAATGTTTGAGTTTTTGGAGCATTTGTGGATTTTTGTCATGGGTCAAGGATGGAAAAGGTGAGTTTATTAATTCAAAATGTGCTTCTGAATGACTCCGCAAACCTTTGTTAATGTTTCTTCAAACTTGTAGGTTACCCTTGCTAGTAATGTGCCTGATATTTTGGCAGAATACTGATGGATTTAAAGGTGCAGTGTTCTTTCTTTATATTCCAAATATGCTTGTTCAGTGGGACTTGTGTACAAACGTGTTCCTTTTATTTCTATAGGTGAAGCTCATTCCAATGCCCATGATCGGTGGCGTCAGCCCTCTGACATTTTCTCACCTCATCTTGTCCAGTCTTCTATATCAGAGGCACGTATAACTGGGACTGTGCCTGTTGAAGAAGTGGGCTCCAGTTTGTTCTCTAACAAACCCCCGAAGAGCAGGTCAAAGTTTAATCTACTCCAGTTTGTCAAAGGTGCCATCAGCTCTCAGTCAACGTCCCATGCCCAAACTGCTCCAGGCAGCTCTGTCTCTGCTTCCTGGCCTCTGCCGCTAGATGAAAAGCCTTTAAGCAGCTTGACATCTGCTGGATCAACTATTTCTGGTGCTGCTGGTGGATTAAGTTTGCAAACCCAGTATGCTGCAAGTGGTTCTGGACACCTTGTTTCTACCCAAGGAGGTAGTAGCTACCCTGCAGAGCTTGGGGTTTCTGGCCAGTCCAACAGTGATGGTTTGCATTTGTCCACTTCACAGGAAACCTCTGGCCATAAATCAGCAGAAACCTCTTTGCCTGTGTTCTCTCAGGAGAGTATCTCTTACAAAAGTTCATCTGCTCTAGGTGCCGGTTCCACTTCTCAAATGGTGCTTTTCCACTGCATGGTACGGTTCGGCTCGTTACGGTATGGCTCAGTTTGGGTCGGTTTGCATTTCCACCGCAGTTTAGTACCGCTATAGAGTGGGCGGGATTATTCACGCGTCGTTATAATTGCGCCGCCTCTACTGCTGTGACATCATCGTAAAGGCGCCACAAACACACAACAAAGAAAGGAGACGGAATAGTGTTCTTCATTCTCGGCATGTGGATGTTTTTAACAGCAATGGAGAGGACTATGAGAATGCTTGAGATTTACCCCCAGCAGCAGAGACTGTGGTGGCAGTGACACAGCTGTAGATGAGGAGAGCAGGGATGTTCACAGGTGTGCTGCGTTACTTGATTAGTTAACTATTCATATAGCGTGTTCTGTAAAGTGAATTATCAATAAGCTTTTGAATATTTCAAAATGTACAATGTATCCCTTGTTTTTTTTATTTATGTGATGGTTTTTATAATCGTGGCATTAATCATTTGTCTTTTTCAAGAGGTTCATTACGTGCTCATACAATAATACATATTTAATATAGTCTGGAGGTACACTTATTCGATCAGATTGTTTTTAATTGAAGCAAAACACAGATACAAAGGTAAAAATATAAACAGAAGACATACTCTGAAAATATAACAAGTTCAAAAGTATATACATAAGGCTTTTTCCTTCGGCGTCGCGCCATCAAGCTCTCCCTGGATCTGCTCCTCGGCTATCAACGAGAGGAACCTCTGTACTTCCTCAACAGACAACGAAACTGCTATTTTGTGGTTGATACAAAAAGGTGCATTTGTTCAAACAAAAGTTGCGTCCGCTCCTTCGCTGGCTGTGCTGATTTAAATCTAGCGGGTATATGTTGGGTCTCATGTCGCAAGTTCAGACGATTCTCTCTGGCCAATCAGTGATCAGTAGAGTTTACACGTCACGTTTTGGTAACGGTACGGATCGCTTGGAACCCCGGCCGAGGTGGTATTAAAAAAGTACCTGGAACTAGGTACAGTACGCAGTGGAAAACCCCCCAAAAGTGAACCGTACCGTGCTGTACCATGCAGTGGAAAAGTGCCAAAAGTAGCCCTATACTACTATCAAAAAGTTTGGGTAAACGTGTATCTTCTCAGGGGGTAGGTAGCGACAGTGGTTTGTCTCAAAGTGCCTCTAGTCCATATACTCCAGGATCCCTGATGTCTAACAAGTTTAATGCTTTACCCCTAGGGGTTTCTAGCCAGTCCACAAGTGCTCAGAGTTCACTTAGTGGTTCTCCAAGCACCCACAGCAGGTTTGGCACTCAGTTAGCAACTTCTAGTCATTATGACACTGTACAGGGAGGTAGTAGCTCTAGTTTTTCTCACAAGCCTCAGAGCACTCTGGGTCATTAAACTCCCTTTTCCCCTACAAAATATGTAAGCAGTCCCATGTCTTTGCCCGAAGCTATTCATAGCCAGGCCACAAGTAGCGGGACTTCCTATAGAGCTGTTTCACAGGTTGGTTCTCCGTATCAAGTGGGAGCTTCTGGTCAGTTTGCATCTCGGCGAGGCAACTATTACAGTGGATTGCTTCCACAGTCTCAAGCTACCTCCAGTAAATATGCTCTTGGTTACTCCAAGCTCATTTCCTCACCCCAAAGCACTTCCAGTCAGTCTGTCGGTGTCTTGAGTCCCCGTAAGCAATATGCCTCTGCCTCCCAGAGCAGCTCTGGTGCTCAGTTTGGGTCCTCTGCTGGTTTTGCCTCACAGGGAATCAGCAGCTCTTACAGTGGTTCTGTCCTTTCTCAAGGTACCACAAGTCAGTTTGCCCCTGGCTCTCCATCTCCATGTGATAGTTTAAATTGCAAGTGTGCACTGTCACCTCAAGGTGTAGACAGTGAGTCTTCAACTGTTCAGAGTTCACGTAAGCAATTTACCTCTAGCTATGGCACCCAGTCAGGGTCTTCTACTCCCTTCACTCTGCAAGGAAGTATAATTTATGATCGATCACCACGGCTTCAAGGTACTGCAAGTCAACTTTCACTGTCCTCACCCCAAGCTGGTCCATCTACTACTGTTCAGGGTTCTCGGAAGCAGTTTACATCTACCTTCACAGGGGACTCTGACACCCAGGCAGGATCCTCTACTCCCTTCACCCTGTGGGGAAGCACTGCTTATGGTGGATCATCTCAGCCTCAAGATTCTGCTAGTCAGCTTGATTATGGGTCTTCCCCATATGCAAGCGCATCATTGTCCTCACCCCAAGGTGCTGCTAGTCAGTCCAGCCAATCATATCAAGGCTATTCTGTATCCCAAAGCCGGGAATCTCAGAAAGGGCAGCCTTCAGCCACTCGTATGACACCAGTAATTCGTACCTCCGATGCCACTTCATCTCAACGCTTTCCAATGCAGTTCTCTTCCCTGTCATCTGCAGGAGGCTCATCGAGAGTTTCTGGTCAGTTTGTTTCTGCACGTGGTGGTAGCACCAGTTACGGTGGCTCTTTACAATCTCAAAGCCTTTCTACCAAGTATACCCATGGGTCCCAGCACTTGCCCTATGATACAAGTGTTGCTGGTCAAGGTACATCCAGCGCTTCAGCTTCTGAGGTTTTGAGTAGCTACAGTTCAATGAACAACCAGAATGCTCCTGCTCAACCATCCCGCAGATCTTCATCAAGCCGCTTCTACTCGGTCAAGGGCTAAAAGTCTCTGGTAAACTGATGCAAATGTCTTCTAGAATTGAAACTCCAATAAATGTTTTAAGCAAAGCAGTTTTCTTGGTGTCTCCTTCTCCCCCCCCCCCCCCAAACACCATTAAAGGATGGTGGAATACTTGCTAGTTTAGTTACTGTAACTGTTAAAGAGAGCCATGTACTCTTTAAAGTGTTCTATGAACTTTGTTTAATGTTAAAAGGTTTAAACAGTGGCACTTGCTTTTTAATGTGTTGACATGACAATATTTTTGAGGGGGGATAGACACCTAAGATTTCCATGACAATGGCTTTTTGGGGGCCATGAAAGCAAGCTCTTGACATTAGGCCTCAAGATTTCGAAACTTTTGAAAAATGTAATTTGTGGAAAAAGTGACCTTGTGTGTTTAGGCTATAGGAATGCAGGTGCATTTAATTTCTTTACAAAGTGGCTACCAACTATTTGCTACCGATAGTGACAGAACTATTCATCATTACTTGTTAGTATTTAACTACATTTTAAAATTCTTATTTAATTGCAGCATATTAAGGTGTGGCTAGGGTTACTAAAACAATAGTGACAGAGTTATAGGTCGTGGTGTTCTGTATAAATAGCAGTCTGTATTGTCCTCAAATTTGTATTCAGTAGTGTAATACTTTTAGTAGTAGCCTAGTAAAGCCTTTACTAGTAGCCTAGTAAAAGCAGTAGTATAAAAGTGGTCTTGTTTAAAAAAAAAAAAAATATCTGATTACTAAAGTGTAGGCAGGCCTGGTTGTGATAACACAATGAATTTGCAGCAGCAGTGATGTCATCCAGTAGAAAATTGTATTTATACCACAGTAGATTTAGCATGAAATGCATGGTCACAGGTCTGCATATACCATTATAATAGAATGGTTATCTTAAGCTGCTGTTTCAATCAGTATTTCAGGGTGTTTCACGCCTAGTTCGTTTGAGCCCTGCAGATGCTCTCGGAGGGTTTCAGCTTGTATATGTGAACACAGGGCAGTTTCTAGCCAACTTGACACCCTAGGGGAAATATATTTATATATACATATACATCTATATATATATATGTATTCTTTTCAGACACCAGTTTCTTGTCATATTCAAATTGGTTGTGATAGTAACGACACTAATTTGTGGAGATTCAGCGCATTGTGAGTTCCACAAATCTGAATGCATTATTTGTAATTTGCCTTAAGATAAACATTTTGCACAATTTATCATCTGTAATATCACTGTGTTACCATTAGATGTCTGTATAGCCCTATGTAATGATCCCTAGTAGCTAAGACATTGCACATAATTTACACATAAATCACACATAAATTAATTTCATTAGATTTGGATGCAGGTTTAGATGCAATCAATGGCTGTCTTTTTGTCTTTCAATGCAGCTACTTAACCCTTTGCTACTCATTAACGCGTGAACGTCCCCATTAAATAGCGTGATGCTCTGCCCTCTATGTGTATGACCCTGCATCCGTTAAGTGCTGTGTTAGAAGTAAATTCATTGATTCAGCATTTCGACACCTCAATGATCTTGTGAATTTGCAAATTTTACTATACCAATATTTTTTAATTGGCTGTTAAAGTTTATATGAGAATATTACATGACACGCTGATCCTTTAACAATGCATTGCCGCAAAATCGCACACATTTTGGACAAATCTAGCAACGATTTATCAACTGCCACAAATACTACCTAAACAAAATCCTGATTTTGTGCCCTTTATTTACTGCACCAATATTTAAAATTGGCCTTTGAACTTTTTATTGTATGGCAAAAAAAAAAGCGTTACCTTGCCAAAGCACTGACAGAGCCCATTGATCTAATGGCATTGATGAGCGCTCCAAATACAAGCATTCAACAATTAGGCAGCAATGGACAGCGCTCTGATCCAATGGCATACATGCATCGTCAGATTGACAGTACTCTATCCCAATGATGCTGGGGATCCAATTGGGCGGCAATCATATTTCAGGGTGACCGTACCACTCTTTATCACAACCCTGCTAAAATGTAGTGCCAGTACATGCACTCTTTGGCGCCCCTTCAGCTGGTGGCGCCCTAGGCGACCGCCTAGCTCGCCTATGCCTAGAAATGGTCCTGCTTCCACCTACACTAAACCCGTCACTAAACCTAACCGATAGAGTTAACAAAAGCAAACGTGAGAAGAAAAGCATTTCCATTTAATCTTGCTTCTACAAGTCTCTGAGTTCTTTTGTTGAGTGTCATGACTAGTGTTTCACTGAGTTAGTGCTCAGAAACACAAACGCTGTATGTACAGGAATGATTCCAGACCTTAAATCTATGTATAGCCTTGTTTTTCCAATGATACATTTTGCCGTTCATCTCTATGATTTTGTTTATCATATTTAAATTTACACCCTCACCAAGATCCTCACTGAGATTCTCATTAGTTTTGTGCTGGAAAAGGACAAATTATTTTGTATTTAAAATTAAACTTGCAGTTGGAGACTTGTTACATTTGACAGCGGTTTTTACAGCCACAAAGTATTCTTCAAGGAGTTTCTCTTTTCAGTCTGTTTTGCAGTTTGGAAAAACCATCACATGCACACGGTGACCAACTACTTCATCGTGAACCTGTCCTTCGCAGACATCCTGGTCACAATCACATGTCTTCCTGCAAGTCTTGTGGTGGACATTACAGAAACCTGGTTCTTCGGACAGACCCTGTGCAAGATACTACCTTACTTACAGGTGAGGAAGCTGACAACATATATACTTTTTTCCAATATAGTTTAGTCTACTTTTTAGGAGGTCTCTCAAAATGAAGTTTCAAATGTTTTTAGAACTGTACATTTGTGAATTATGACACCTTTGATCTTGAACATTAATTAATTTTGACACATCAGTCGACCTACCAGCAGATTCTAGAGGCGTTGTGCGTTTTTTATGTGATTACTTTGCTTCCCCATTAATAAATCACATCAACAGCTTCAAAGTTTATTTTTTTTATAATTTATTTTTGGGCTGGGGATGTACTGCTATAAATGACACACTTGTCAACACCAGTTGATGGAACTGACAGAGTTCCTGGAGATGACAACATGCTCCTCTGGTAATTTTTAAGAACACATTTACTCAACCTTCTTTCTTGGAAGGACCTGATGGATGGATTTCAGCTGTCATATCCTTCACAGTGTGAATGCTACAAGTTCTGTTGTTTCTTCTATATCCCAGACAGGCATGGTAATCTTCCTTAGATGGGTGACTGAATATTAATGAGAGTTTTGAAGTTATCAAGACTGAAGAAGCAGCTGTGTGCCATGTTTGGTTGATGCCAATATAATGTAGGAAGCTTAGATCTTGCAAATGCGTACCAGTCACTTCTTTGAGCTGATGTTTAGGATGAAGTCAGAACATCAAAAGTAATTCTACTTGAAGAAAGACTGGATTATGGAAACATTATAATATAGATACTATGCCAAAGCATTCAGACATTCGCAGTATGGCGCACTTCAAAAGCATATCTGTTGGAAATTGACCAATTTGCACAGAAGACATGCATTGCAAATCAAGCGATAATCATGTCAGCTGATGTCCTTTTGTTTTAAAATATGGTTATTTTCTTTTAGAAATGGAATTTAAACAATCCACATTTACATTATATCTTATAGCAGAACTGAAAATATACCCCAAACAGGGGATCATGAAGGAAATGCAGGGGGCTCGTGAGTTGATGATAAACTAATAATTAATTAAATTGAATGTAAAATTAAAATACATGGGGCTGCACGATTATTGCGATAATATCCACTGTATTCCATCTATGCAGCGACTCCATCTCTGCTTGTGCTGTGAGTATAACATCCATTTGGCAATATAATGTGCACTAGGTTTACTATTTACATATTTGCATTATTTCTTGGGCAAAAATTTTGTGGACAGAAGTTGACAGCATTTCAAGGGTTTGAAGGTTTAAAAATAAAGAAATTAAGGCAAAAAAGGCATAGGCATTAAGAAAATAAAAAATAAATAAAAGTAAAATGTTAATTTCTAGCTGTGGACTGAAACACTATCACAAATAAAAGTGAGTTCACTTTAAAGTCCAGCTACAAAGTCAAAATAAAACACTAATACTAATTACATGTTTTGTGACCAACATCGGAGAACCGTGAAAATGCAAATGTGTTGTTGAATTATTGAAATCGTTGCCCTTAACGGAGTGTCTATTTACACTAAGTGCAAATAGCCTGCCTTGTTGGCAGAGGCTATTTAAACTAACTCCGCCTACCAATATGTGATTGGGATAGTCAAGAGTGAAAAAAGACACCTGTTAAACATCAGTTTCAGTGGCGTAGATGGTAAATGCTTTTTGACACAATCGACCCAAATTCGAACCTGCCTTTGGCCAAAGTTTTTTTCTCCCTTTTCAAATCTCATACCACATTAGAAAGGAATTTATTTTCAATAAAAATTAAGGAAATAATCAAAAAGTTGAAAATAAAGTATCGGGTAGCATTAGGGTAGGTGTAGGGAGTGCTTTATTGTCCCAATAATGTGGCATCCATTTAATAATTTGAATTAAAACTATAATTTACACTCAATACGTTATTTTTGCATACTGTTTTATAATGTACTGCAATACTGAGGTGCAGATAATTGCCACTATTTGCAATAAGTAGCATAAATAGCATAAAATCTTGCTATTTGTACTTACTGTAAATAGTATCTATCGCTAAGAAAATATGCTGTTTGCACTTAGTGTAAAAAATCGCTACCAACTATTAAACTCTAAGGAAATATTTCAATATGTCAAAGGACTTTGGCTGGCAAAAAATGTAAAACGGTACCCCTGTTTTAGACAAATAATAATTTGTAATTTCATCAGATAAGGCTTGTCAGATGTTATTTTTAGGAAATACTGAGAAATTCTACCTAATTTTGGGGGGTAAAAACTGCATTCACTAGGTCATGTCTACTCTGCAGTACTTTTGTACAGAGACCCACAAATGACATGTTGAAAAAAATAAATATCACAGCCATCATTTAAGAATTTGTTCCCATAACCTTAATCATTTGTTCCTCTGTTTTTGGTTAACTTGCAACCGAGTATGATACATTTCATGTGCAGAGCTATATTTTAATAATGTAAGCCAAAAAGTTACCCTGTTTATCATCACCTTTAGATGTACACAGTTAAGTAACATGCTGTAAGCCTTTGTATTTCTTCCTACAGTATATATTAATCTTGTGCAAAAACAGATAAAATAACAACATTTTTTTTTTTTTTTTTTTCAGACTTTATTCAGTCTAGTGCAAAGCATGCTGAGAACTCTCCTGCAGTTTGAGTTCCGCTGAATAATCACTTATTGAGTTCATGTCCCTTTTTTATCAATGTAATAATTTTTTTATTAAGGTATTTTATTATTTGAGTGAAATTAACTCAATTAATTTCACTGTTCGGTTTTACCACATATCTTCACAGAATTAATCAAATCCATGCCAGTATATCAGGTCAGGTCAGTTTTGTGGCTGTTTTATATGTGCTATATAAATAAAGTAAACTTTGAACTATATTTTTTTTCACAATAATTTTTCTTAATTTTTCTTTGGCTGGCAGACATATCACCCTGCAGCCCAAGACCGGTTGCCCACTGAAGCTAAGCAGGGTTGAGCCTGGTCAGTACCTGGATGGGAGACCTCCTGAATAAACTAGGTTGCTGCTGGAAGAGGTGTTAGTGAGACCAGCAGGGGGTGCTCATCCTGTGGTCTGTGTGGGTTCTAACGCCCCAGTGTAGTGACGGGGACTCTATACTGTAAAAAAGCACTATCCTTCGGATGAGACGTTAAACCGAGGTCATGACTCTCTGTGGTCATTAAAAATCCCAGGATGTCTTTTGAAAAGAGTAAAGGTGTGACCTCGGCATCCTGGTCAAAATTAAGCTGGTGTGTGGTGGGCGTTCTGGCGCAATATGGCTGCCGTCGCGTCATCCAGGTGGATGCTGCACATTGGTGGTGGATGAGGAGATACCCCCAGACAATGTAGAGTGCTTAGAAAAAGCTGAAAAGCGCAATATAAATGTAATGAATTATTATTATTATTACCACTTATGAAATTGATCAAGAAAATGGATGAAATGTTACGCAAGTAGAATGGAAAATGATATTGAGGACATACTAAAAATATTAAGTGCACTTTCCCATTTGATTAAATAAAACTGTCCTATTGTGAGTTATATATTGCATTATTTAGAATATGTGTACATTCTTTGTCTAGCCATAATTGTTCCACACTGTGGTTTCTGGGATTCCACCCTCTCTCTGTTGTCTTCCAGACAATCTCTGTGTCTGTATCGGTTCTGACACTGAGCTGCATTGCCCAAGATCGCTGGTACGCTATCTGCCACCCCCTGAAGTTCAAGAGTACTGCCAAAAGAGCCCGAAAAAGTATCGTTCTGATCTGGCTGTCTTCCTGCATCATCATGATTCCGCAAGCCATTGTGATGGAATGCAGCAGTCTGCTCCCCGAGCTCACCAACAAAACCAGCCTGTTCACCGTCTGTGATGAGCAGTGGGCAGGTAAGATATGCTTTACTACTGAAACCTCTCCTATCAAGACACGGTGAGGCTATATACCATTTTAGACAGGCCATTTATTTTTGCAGCGTGAGCGCAGAGCGATAGTAAAGTTCAAGCTCTTATCGACTGCAACCTGTAGAACATAGTTTGTGGCTGAAATGATCCTCTCTCCACAACAGTGTTCATTTAAATTACAAAGTTCTATTTTTTAGGACATAACAGAACATATGATGCATATAAAAAACAAATACATCACAATAAACATTAAGATCTTTCAAAGTTGCCTTTATTTACAGTAAGTAAACTAAACCGACTAACAAAATGTTTTAGTTTTATCTTGTGAAAATTCTATTTTCATATAATAGCTAATAGTGAAACAAAAACATTCAAAGTTCTTCAAATACATTTTTTGTGTCTAACTGTGAAACCATCATATCCTCTTTTATGTTTTAGAATCAGTCATTTCATGAAGGCATCATACCGTGCATATTTTATTCAGTAAATTCTCCATTCAGTTTTATAAACTGTGAAATTAGTCAGAAGCAGCACTCCAAATTAGTGGAGCCCAAAGGAAACATTTTTGTCCCTTTCGTCTCAGCTGCCGTTTCATCTTGAACAGTATGTTGCTAGAGTAAAAATGAATGATTCAAACATTTATAGAGCTGTGCAGCATATTCCTTTAAAAAGATTAAATCTGTTTGCATTGATCATTGCCTTGCTGAGCTAAAAGAATCCATGACAGATGAAAAGACATCAAAGGCATAGTGCGGCTCCCTGATGAGAAACGTGGGCCGTCCCCCCTGATGAGTTCTCAAAATGGCCCCCCAATGAGTCAGTTATGCCACAATGATAGCAGCCTGTATGAAGAGGAGGTGAGGGCCCATGAGATGATTGTTAGGTCAAACAGTAATCTCCCATGTGGCAGACAATTTGCTGGATGAGAAAATAACATTTAAATCACTCTTTCCAATATCGATCAAGCAGAATTTTATAGCAAAAAGTCAAGGATTTATTGCAATTGCTGTTACAACAATAGAGCGAATGAGGTTAAAATTAGTTTACTAACTAAGAATATTTCAATGGAAATATAATAAAGGAGATTAGCTTGTCTCCGACTTCCCCTATATGAAATACTTAATAAAGCAGGCTTGGACAGGCTTTTATTTTTAACTTTTATATTTCAACATTACCATTTAGTCATTTAGCAGAAACTTTTATCCAAAGCGACTTGCAATTTAGGACAATGGAAGCAATCGCAATCAACAAAAGAGCAATATGCAAGTGTTATGACAAGTCTTAGTTAGCCTAATGCAGTACACACAGCATTATTTTTATCTTAATGTCACATTCTTGAAATTTTATATTGAAACATGAAGACTATTAAGCTGTCAAAGTGTATGAAAGTTCATAATATTAAAACAAAACATTTTCATATGAATTCAATTATTATCTTTTCATAAACCATTGTGAACTAAGCATTTTTTCTAAATCAAAAATGCCAGTTTTGATTTCCCTTCATTGTATATGCCTTAGCACTATAAATATAAGATTAAATTGAAATCAAAAGCGGATCTCAGAAGTCAAAATCTCCACTCATTGGGGAGCTGGCAACATTAAAAATCTCTTAAAATATATTTTTTATAAATAATTTGAATATATATACAATAATTATCTGACTCTCCAAAGAGTTTGACGCTCTGTCACTATTTTGGAACTGCTCTCTGTAGGCCATCATGAATCAAATCTGTCGTGAAGCTGACAGTATGATAACCGATGCAATTTTGGCCCTTTGTGATATCATGCTGCCATTGCAAGTCACAGGCTTTAGGATTTAGCCACAGGTGTTTGAGCAAATCTCTGTGCTCAGAGCAGATGTCAATCACAATAAATTCAAGCAGATTTGCTAAAGGGTCTTGTTATCATTGCCTGCTAGAATACCACTTTAAAATGCTCTCCCTAGGGTTGCCGCACAATTACTGTGATAAAACCCATCTCTGCTGAATATTACAAACATGGTCTGTCAATCTAAACAGCGTGAGATGCTTTTGAAGAAATGTGTCACTCTACATAGGATGTTTGATGAAGTGGGAAGAGTAAATTTTAAGACCCACATTGATAATAAGACAGCCAAGTCCTCTAACACTTACTACTTTTACAGCTCACACGGGAAATTATTGTTTATTTTTAAATTCAACAAGCTAAATTTCAGAGATAATCACAGTGTCTCAAGTGTCTAACAGGCCTCTCTGTGACAGTGGAGAGATAATTCAAAAGACATTTCTGTCTCCATTAAATGCCTGTTTATTATCACAGGTTCTCATTTGCTGCTTTTCCTGGAATTGTGAAATACAGTTCTTATAAAGAACACATAAAGCTACCATTGCTCAAAATTGCTGCTGCAAAATCAAACCTCATTTTCATGTCCTTGATTTTAATGATGGTTAAGCTTGAAATCGAGCTTAGGATCAATAAATCAATAAATTAGAATGTCGTGGAAAAGTTCATTTATTTCAATAATTCAACTCAAATTGTGAAACTCGTGTATTAAATAAATTCAATGCACACAGACTGAAGTAGATTAAGTCTTTGATTATTTTAATTGTGATGATTTTGGCTCGCATTTAACAAAAACCCACCAATTCACTTTCTCAACAAATCAGAATGCTGGGAAAAACGGGACTGTTGACAGGTATGGTCATGAGCATTTGAGTGATGTTGTTTGAATCTCTCTTCTGCAGATGAAATCTACCCTAAGGTGTACCACACCTGCTTCTTTATTGTCACCTATTTTGCTCCATTATGCTTGATGGTCCTGGCATACATTCAGATCTGTCACAAACTCTGGTGTCAACAGGTATGTCAGCATTTTTTACTTAACACTTAATTTTAATATATTATAATATACAGAGAAGTGCAGAGAGTTCCTCGGGGGCAGGGGCTCAAACGTAAAATAGGAGCAATGTAAAAAAAAAATTATAGGACAAAAGTTTGGATACATTATTTGTAATATTTTTTGCAAGAAGTCACTTATGGTCATCAAGCCTGCATTTATTTGATCCAAATTTTTATATATTTTAAATCAATTCTGATTTATTATCAATGTTGGAAACTTGTGATTCTTTTTTCAGGATTCTTTGATTAATAAAAAGTTTAAAAAGCACAGCATTTATCTAAAATATAACTTTTGTAACAATATATGTTGAAAAGCTTGAGGTCATTATTTAATTTGTCTTTTTTTAAAGAAATTAGTTTTCATTCAGCAAAGCTTTGCTAAATTTATAGAAACAGTGATAGTAAAAATTGATGTTTGTTAGAAAACATCTCTATTTTGAATAAATGTTTATTTTAATTTTTTAATCAATGAACCCCCCAGCAAATAAATAAATAAATAAAAATAAGCTTCCAATATTGATAATAATATCAGCATATTAGAATGATTTCTGAAGGATCATGCCTGAAGACTTCAGTAAAGATGCTGAAAATTAAAAAAAAAAAATTCTCCTGTATTTTTAATCCAAAAATTCAGGCTTGATGAGCATAAGACACTTTCATGATGCTGCATAAATGGTAACATAATAAAATCCTTTCAAGTCACCATTTTGCCAGCCTACACTTCACATAATAGGCCTGTAGGTGGCACTTGGGCTTCATTAACTATTATAGTTTCATGAAATATGAAACTGTGCATCATACATAAATGTAAGTGAATTGAATACTGATTACCATTATTGCTACTTTTGGCACGGTTTTGTGCAGTGCTTTGGTAGTCGTTTAGCATCCATTTTCTCAGTGATGTAATTTGATTTATAAAATCAGACAAACCGCAGATCCAGATCGCTCCACAAATAATTGCCTGTCCCATGTAATTTTCAACAGATTTAACATTATTGTCCAATTAACTTGTGCCAGATCATGATTGGTTGGTGTATTATACATGACAAGCGGCATTGACAAATGATGTAACAGGCCTATTCTAAAATATAATATTTGGATTTGTAATTAAATTGACACACTAGCTTTGATTATTGATGAAAACAAGTTTAAAATATTGTTTGGTTTATTTTTTTCCTTCTGTCGACCCACTGAAATAACCATATATGTGTCCCTGTGGCTCAGTGGTAGAGCATTGCGTTAGCAGCGCAAATGGTTGTGGGTTCAATTCCCAGGGAACACATATACAAAACATGTATAGCCTGGATGCACTGTAAGTCGCTTTGGATAAAAGCGTCTGCTAAATGCATAAATGTAAAAGTAAATGTGTAATGACACAGGCTAGGAGACACAGAGGGAATTGGCCAAACAAGGGTATTTATTGAAGTGACGTAGGGGAGAGAATCAGATCGAGACAGTGGGTGAATGGAACACAGCCTGAGTGGATCCAGATAGCTAGGCTGGCGGTAACAGTTCTTTGGTCAGTATGCAGGAATCACATGGAACAGCAGGAGCGGTGGAGAACAGGAACGGTGGAGACCACTGGAAGGACTAAGGTGGGGAAACACACAGGTTAGTAGCAAATGGGTCATGCTTGGTTCAGGAATGTGAACAGTAGACTGGACAGTGAGTGACTGAAAGGAGCGTGCTTTTTACTGGTGTCTTGATTGCAGGGGACAGGTGCGGGACATCAAAACTCACGTGATTGTGATCTTGTGAACGGGGGTGCTGATGACTGCAGTTAATGTGGTGACTGGAGTGACTGAGACTCTCCCTAGGGATGGCTCCTGACGGCCTAACACAACGACGGGAGTGGCCACAGCCTCTGGGTGTGGGGCGATTCCGATGGAACTCCTGGGTCGACAGCCAGACCCAGTTGCCTGGCTGGAATGAATGGGGTTCTGATCGATGGACGTCTGCGAAGAATTTATGCCTCTGCACTGCCTGCTGGAGATGGATGTGCACTGATTCCCATACCCTCTCGCTCTCTTGGAACCAGTAGTCCACAGCTGGAACCTCTGAGGGCTCTTCCGTCCAGGGAAGAGCAGGGGCTGGTAACAAAGTATGCATTGAAAGGGTGTAAGCCCGGTGGTGGATTGTCGGAGGGAGTTCTAGGCATACTCGGCCCAGGAGAGGAAGCGGCTCCAGCTGTGCTAGTCGTTAGAGCAGTATGACTGAAGGTAACGTCCGAGCACTTGAATCTTACTCTCAGTCTGGCCATTAGTCTGGGGATGGTATCCGGAGGACAAGCTAACTGTAACCTCAATGAGCTGAAAGAAGGCTTTCCATACATGTGAAGTGAACTGGGGACCCCGGTCTGACACGATGTCCTCGGGCAGACCGTAATTCCGGAACACAGGATGGAAGAGACTCTCTGCCGTCTCGAGTGCTGTGGGTAGGCATTTCAGGGGAATCAATTGGCAGGCCTTGGAAGATGGCGGGGGGTCTTCGACATGGCACAGACTGAGCAGCTGCAGATGTACCTGATGACATCCTCGGCCATACTGGGCCACCAGTACCGAGCTTGACGGAGCGAGAGGGTTTGCTGGCTCCCTGGGTGTCCAGAGCCCGGTACTTTGTTAACTGAGCCCAGAAGGGTTAAACGCTTGGAGGATGGTACGTACGTCCTACCTTCTGGACCTCCCTGTGGAGCTGGCTCAGTGTGGGTGGCATCACGGATGTTCTTGGTGAGTTCCCATTGGATGGGGCTGACAATGAGGGCTGGAGGGAGAATGGGTTCAGGTTCGGCGGGTTGATCGGAAGCGTGCAACCGGGAGAGTGCATCTGCCTTGGGGTTCCTTCTTCCGGGACAGTAGGTGATGGAAAAATGGAAACGTGTGAAGAATAGGGCCCAGCGGGCTTGGCGGGGGTTGAGGCATTTTGCATCTCTTAGGTACTGTAGATTCTTGTGGTCGGTTATGCCGGTGAATGGAGATGAGGCTCCCTGCAGCCAGTGACGCCACTCCTCCAGAGCTACTTGATAGCCAGCAGTTCTCGTCATAGTTTTGCTCCACAGGGGTCAGTTTCCGGGAGAAATATGCGCAAAGATGGAGGCAGGGAGGCTCACCGTGGTACTGGGACAGCACGGCCCCGGTGGTCGAGGCGTCTACCTCAACTACAAAGGGGACTTGAGGATCCGGGTGACGAAGGATGGGGGCCATGCTGAACGCGCCTTTGAGAAGCTGGAAGGCTTCGTGGGCATCAGGCTCCAGGACAGAGACTTGGGCTTACCACACAGCATGGAGGTGAGAGGGGCTGTGAGCTGACTGAACAGGTGGATGAAATGTCTATAGATGTCGGCAAATCCTAGGAATCGCTGCAGTTCCTTAACTGACTGTGGAAGTGGCCACTCCAGAATGGCATTAACCTTCCCCTGGTCCATCTGGATACCTTCAGGGCTGATGTTGTAGCCGAGGAACTGTACCGTGGAGCAATGGAACTCACATCTCTCCAACTTCAGGTATAGATGGGGAACTCTGAGCCGCTGAAGGACGTGATGCCATCACGTGATGGCGATGTTCGGTCACGTTCCGGGAGTATATAAGGATGTCGTTGATGTAGACAATCACGAACTGATGGAGGAACTCCCAGAACCTCGTTCATGAAGCACTGGAAGACAGACGGTGAGTTGGAAAGGCCATGTGGCATGACCCGATATTCATAGTGGCCTGAGGGTGTGATGAATGCCATCTTCCACTCATCGCCAGCCCGGATGTGAACGAGGTTATACGCACTCCGCAGGTCCAGCTTGGAGAATATGCGGGCCCCACAGAGTTCCTCGAGGGCGGCTGGGACCAGGGGAAGTGGATACGACAGCTTCATTGCCTATGAGTTCAGGGCTCGGTAATCTATGCATGGCCTCAAGCCTCTGTCCTTTTTGCCCACAAAGAAAAAGCTTGAGGCGGTGGGTGATGTGGATTGCCGAAAGAATCCCTGTTGGAGAGCCTCCTTGATGTAATCCTCCATTGCCTTGCACTCCGGGATGGACAAAGGGTAAACTCTATCCTTGGGGAGTTTAGCTCCAGGCAGCAGGTCGATGGCACAGTCCCATGGCCGGTGCGGTGGAAGGCAAGTGGCTGCCTGCTTGCTGAACACATCCTAGAACGCCTGGTAGTCAGATGGGATCGTACACTTCACCTGAGGCTCAGGACTTTCGACGAGGGTGGAACACACTTGGACTTACGAGGATCTCCTGAGTGGCTGAGGGATCGAGGTCAGACAGTTCTGGAAAAAGGTCTTGTTCCAGCGAGTGACTTCACACGGATACCATCTGATCTCTGGAGAATGTAGGTTGAGCCAGGGGCGTCCCAGGATGATATCCACCGTGGGTCCTTCCAGTACCAGAAATGAGATGGTTTCCTCGTATAGATGTCCGACTCGTAGCTTCAGAGGGGGAGCTTGATAATTAACCCTTCCACGCCCAAGCGGTTTTCCTTTAATGGTATCGACTCGGAGCTCCTGGGCCTGCCACTTACGGGGTAGGCTGAGTCTGGTTAGGAGGCTTGAGATACAAAGTTCCCCGAGGAGCCAGAGTCGACAAGGGCGGAGACTGAAACAGAGGATTCTGGGGTGAGTAGTTGTACTGGAAGTCAGGATAATGTGGAAACATCGGGGTCAAGTTGTACTCACTGCTGGTCGTCTCACAGGGCAGATTCTGATGAGATGATCCGGGGATGCACAGTACAGACACAATCCAGCCGCGAGGCGGCACGCACGCTCTGTGCGTGAGAGACGAGCAGAGTACATCTGCATGGGTTCTGGTACTGGAAGCCCGGTTACCAAAGCCCCCACTTCTGCACGTGCCTGATCATTTATATATATTTGCATTGCCATTAAAGTGAAATAACTGAACATAAACATAGGAACCCTGAGAATGTTTTTTTTTTGTTCTGTGAATTCTGGCTCTGTTCCAAAACACAGAGATCTGTCTATCGGTCTCCTACCTACGTGCACATCTGCATGCTAATGTAGCATTGTAACCGAGGTGGAATTTGGCTTGACTAGGTTTTGGATTTGGTAGTGCTAGGTTTACATTTGTTTATTAACAACTACTCAAATCTAAAGTCTGCACTTCTCTATTCATTGCTAAAAATGTGGCTATATACCTTAGTGAAAAATAAATATATTTAAATGTATTCATGCTAAGCATATTACATTCAGTGGCATGCACAGACCTACGGAGGGGCAGGGGCGAAATGGCGTTACGAGGGCACAATCATGGCCCGGGGTTGGGGGAGAGAGGGGTGTATAGAGTTTGTCCCCCTCTGCAAAAATAACACTTTTTTTTAAATACCAAGATTCAAGTTTTTAATCATGATTCTTTGTCATGTAGGTTTTTCATAAACGCATAAACGGTTTCATAAACGCTATTTTGAAGAAGGTGGAAAAACAAACAGTTACTGGTCAAGAGTTACTTTTTTTTTTCTACTGTTAAAGTCAATGTGCACCAGCAACTGTTTGGTTAACCAGATTCTTCACAATATCT
The DNA here is from genome assembly GCA_027422405.1 of Ptychobarbus kaznakovi. Classification (NCBI taxonomy): domain Eukaryota; kingdom Metazoa; phylum Chordata; class Actinopteri; order Cypriniformes; family Cyprinidae; genus Ptychobarbus; species Ptychobarbus kaznakovi. The sequence goes on from CM049801.1 coordinate 1,008,483, forward strand.
TTTTGTTTGTGTTCACTACAAGAAAGAAATGAATACAGGTTTGGGACAACGTGAGTGAATAAATAATGACAGAAATGAAAATGACAAACATTCGTTTCTCTCAACTATTTACTTTCATTTTAGACATGACCAACTATACATCTACCTTGTGTGTTTTGATCGCATTAGCACAAAACATAACTTAGTTCAGTAAAGTAATAACATAACCTAGTTTGACAGGTTTTTAATAACTGTGCTATGGATGTATGTGCTCAGAAAAGGCACTCGTCAGAACAGCACATGAATTACATATTTAACCAGTAAGGCGTTAAAGCAGATAATGTATTTTTGCGATTGTGAATAAGTGCAGTATCAGAACTGCAGCTGATAGAAGGTGCACTGTTACATGATACAACGATATTTCTTCAAAAGCAGATATAGGAGACATTTTTATCGTCCACTATCAAAAATCTTCATATTGCACACTCAGCATAAATCACTGACCGGGTGCTCCGGACGGCAAAGGGCAATTTAGCGTCGGACCTCAAAGGGTCAGGGGCTCGAGCCCCCTCCTTGTGCATGCCATTGCTACAAATTTATATTCAAATTTATGTACTTAATAACATGAGCTGCAATTGTACTTTTAATGTACTAAATACTTAAAGTCTGCTAAATTGGAAACTAATTTTGTACTTAATGTACTTTAATTGTGCAGAAGTAGTGCTGAAATACAATTAAAGACATACTTGGTATATTTGATTGTGCTAAAGTGGAACTATTGCAAGTATACTTTAGGTACACTTAAAATATTTTGCATTTAAAGGGCGATATTATACAATCCTCATCAAAAGTGACACATTAGGCTTAGTAGTAATACGAAAGTAATCCTCCAAATACATTTTCAGATATTTTTTTTATATCAGTAGGTCTCGAGTTCCCTTTCAGTCTGTTACAACGAGTCATGTTGGGCACCGACAAATTGGGATCTCGTCAGAGAGACCAATCCACTTCGAGTGTAACTAAACGAGCCAATGGCATGCAGTATTTCTCATCTGGATCCCACACCCTCGCATGCGGTTATAAGAGGCAGTAGGTGCACTACATTAATTCATCCTTTCATTTCGGAGCCGAGCGGTGGTGCATCACTACTGCTCTCTACTTCGTTGTTACAGAGAGAATGAGAGTGTGGGCGTTACGGTGACAGCAGCGGTGGTCACGATCTTGTGGCTTCAACAGAGTTCGTGCAGATAGCCGCACCAGGAGTGTGCAATGGCCAGCTCCCCTGTGTGCTTCAGCATTAAAAGAGCAATTTCTCTAAAAGAGCAACAAGGGTGATCGCGTCTTTTTAGAGATGTCTTATCACCCGTGCGTTTCTGGGTTTGGTTGTTTCCTGGCGCCTCAGGGTGGTCATGATCGCTGCCTCACCTGTCTGGGCATTCAGTACCCTGAGGAAGCTTTCGTGGATGGTTCATATTCTTCTTGTGGGGACATGACCATCTCAAAATTGCGTAATAGACTCCGCTATGTCAAACCTGGCGGAGTCCCTCTGCCACGATCCAGCATTCTTGCTGGCACCATTGGTGTGTCCGGTGGAGTCAGAGGTGTTTTGAGGGTCACAGTGAGGGCTTCCTTAAGAGGAGTTCCTCACCCCTCAAGCGCTCCGCAGCTGGTGTGGTTGCCGTTGGAGTGGGCTGGGACCTCTGCAGAACGGGGTACACCACCCGTTTCCTTCGGTGCTCCCCCTGACGACCAGTGCATGAGGCCCTGAGATGGGCGACCCAGAGATGGAGGAGACTGCTCGTGAGTGACCGCACCACTCCCTCCCCCATAGGAGGGCCTGGTGGAGATTATTTTGTTTTGTTTTTGTTCTGCCGCTGTTCCAGAAGCCAGCGGTACCCCAAACTTCAATAAAAGAGCAGTTTCCTCAGTCTCTGGGTCAAAAGAGGAGGAAGGTTGTGAGCCTCCTCCTCTCTCACCAGCAGGCAACAGTGTGTTGCCCAAGAGTACCCCTTCTGCCCATTTGTGGAGCCAAGTAAGGGCTGTAATACTGAGTCCCCACTTCATGTCCCCGGGCCAGGGCCCTGTGTTCCACCACGCTGCCCCACCGTGGGTTCCACTTGCGCGGTCTCGGAGCCCGGCTAGCGCTCCCCACTCCGTCCCGGTGGCTCCTGCGGACCATCAGGCACAGCTACACAATTCAATTTGCCCGGTGTCTCCCCAAGTTCAGAGGCATCCGGTTCACTTCATTTAAGGCCGTCGATGCCCCTGTCTTGCATGCGGAAATCGCAGTCCTGCTGGCGAAGGATGCGATAGAGCCAGTCCCTCAAGCCGATATGAGGTCAGGGTTTTACAGCCCTTACTTCATTGTGCCCAAGAAAAGTGGTGGCTTACGACCGATTTTGGATCTGCGAGCTTTGAACCGTGCACTTCACAAGCTACTCTTCAAGATGTTGACGCAGAAATGCATTTTCGGGTGCGTCCGTCCCCTAGATTGGTTTGAAGCAATTCCTGTCTCGATCCTCCCGCTACACAGGCCATTCATGCGATTTGCATTCAAGGATTGGGCATATCAGTACAAGGTCCTGCCCTTCGGGCTGTCCCTGTTGCCTCGCGTCTTCACCGAAGTCCTGGAGAGGCCCTTGTTCCCCTGAGAGAATGGGGTGTGCGCATCCTCAACAACTGGCTCATACTTGCACAGTCTCGCAAGCAATTTTGCCCTTGGAGCAGGTATCCAGGCATGATGTGATATTCACGGATCCCTCGGCCACCAGCTGGGGAGCCACGTACAACGGCACACCGTGTCAGGGGTATGGACGGGTCCCCAACTGTGCTGCAAATCAATTACCTCGACATGCTGGCAGCACGCCTTGCCTTGAGCCGCCTCAGAGGGTGGCTTTGGGGCAAGGACATTCTGGTCCGTACGGACAATACTAAGACCATTGCGTATATCAGCCGGCAAGGAGGTTTACGCTCCCACCTCCTCTTCTGGAGTCAGAACCATCTGATGTCCCTTCGTGCCATCCACATCCCAGGAGTGTTCAATCGGGCAGCCGACGAGCTGTCTCGAGCAGCACTTCCAGGGGAGTGGAGACTCCATCCCAGGCGGTTCAGCTGATTTGGGGACGGTTCGGAGTTGCTTAGGTGGACCTGTTTGCATCTCCAGAAACCACCCACTGCCAGTGGTTCTACTCCCTAACCGAGCCAATGCTCGGCACGGATGTACTGGCACACAGTTGGCCCCGGGTCCTGTGAAAATATGCGTTCCCCCCCAGTGAGCCTACTAGCACAGACCCTGCGCAAGATCAGGGAGGAGGAGCAGGTCTTGTTAGTGGCTCCATATTGGCCCAACAGGACCTGCTTCCTAGCACTTATGCTCCTCGTGACAGCCCCTTCCTGGCCAAATCCTCTTAGGAAGGATCTGCTTTCTTAGAGACGGGGCTCCCTCTGGCACCCGCGTCCAGACCTGTGGAAACTCTATGTGTGGTCTCTGGATGGGACGCGGCGGTTTTAGGTACCCTGCCCTAGGAGGTAGCACTCACTATCGCTTCAGCACGAGCACCGTCCACAAGACGGGCCTATACTCTGAAGTGGAACCTGCTTGTCGAATGGTGTGCCTTTCACCATGAGGACCCCTGGAGATGTTCGATCAGAGCCATGCTTACCTTTTGAAACAAGGGTTGGAGCATAGACTGTCCCCCTCCAGCCTTTAGGTTTATGTTGCTACTATTTCCGCTCACCATGACCCCGTAGAGGGGAGGTCTATAGGGAAGCACGATTTGGTCATCAGGATTCTTAGGGGGGCCAGGAGGTTAAATCCTCCTAGGCCTCCCTCCCTACTCTCTTGGGATTTGGCATTGGTGCTAAGAGCCCTACAAACTGCCCCCTTTGAGCCTTTGCAGTCAGTCGAGATGAAGTTTCTCTCTATGAAAACCCTACTCCTGACTGCATTGGCCTCGATCAAGAGGGTGGGGGACCTGCAGGTGTTTTTGGTCGATGAATCATGCCTTGAGTTAGGGTCCTTTGACTGCAGTGCAACACTGAGGGCCCGGCCTAGCTATGTGCCCAAGGTTCCTACCACTCCCTTCAGGGACCAGGTCCATGTTGACTTTGCAGACTACATTCTTCCGTCTCTAAATGATGCAGCCTGAGCCATCTCGGAAACTTCCATGTGCAATAGGGCCCAACGGGATTACTTCACATGAGTAATGTTTTCACCAGTGTTCCTGTGGCTCAGTGGTAGAGCATTACGTTAGCAGTGCAAAAGGTTGTGGGTTCAATTCCCAGGGAACACACATACTTACAAAAAACATTTATAGACTGAATGCATTGTAAGACACTTTGGATAAAAGCGTCTGCTAAATGCATAAATGTAATGTCACTTAACCCCCTCTGGGAGGAAGTGACTTCGCAGTGTGTCTCTTCCAGGTGGAAGGGCAAGCTTTCCCAGTGTTATCCAAGTCCTACTGTTTGGGTTGCTCAAGGAACTGCAACAGTTGACCTTCTCTATGTAGAGCCCGCTCCTATCATCTGCCTTATAGGAAGGATCAGGAGACCTACACAGGGTGCTGGAGGGGGCAGCTCCTTTGGCGCAGATCCCAATTCGTCGGTCACCGATATGACTTGTAGTTACCAACTGAAAGGGAACGTCTCAGTTACGTATGTAACCCTCGTTCCCTGAAGTAGGGAATGGAGATGTCACGTACCGTTACCACAGTCGCTGTACCACAGCTGAGCTGCCAGGTCACCGGCTCGGCTCCTCAGCGAAAACATGAATTAATGCGGTGCACCTGCTGCTTCTTATACCCACGCTGCAAGGTGTGGCAGCCAGATGCGAAATACCGCATGCCAATGTTCATTGGCTCGTTTAGTTATGCTCAAAGTGGATTAGTCCCTTTGCGAGATCCCAAGTCATTGGTCACCGATGTGACGTCTCAGTTCCCTCCTTCAGGGAATGAGGGTTACATACGTAACTGAGATGTTATCTGTCAGTAAATATGATAATAGATTTGAACTTTACTTAGTATGAAATAAATGTATTTTAAACATTGTACTTTTTTACCAGGGTAGACATAGTTTAAATGGTCTGAATTGCTGCGCCGTAACCCATATCACACAGTGCTTTATCTCTGAACAGATTCCTGGAACATCATCAGTGCTTCAAAGGAAATGGAAGTCGCTGCAGTGTTCCGCCCATACTGTAGGCTCGGGAGAATTGGTGAAGGTGAGAACCAGCACCGTCTCAGCGGAGATCAAACAGGTTAAAGCTCGACGGAAGACGGCACGCATGCTGATGGTAGTGCTGTTTGTGTTTGCACTCTGTTATCTGCCCATCAGTGTTCTCAACATCATGAAGAGGTAAGCTCTATGACACTTGGCTGAGGTAGTGCATGTGCTTATAACACACCAATTATACTTACACCTCCTCTGTCCCTGTGTTTAAATCTCAAAACATCTGTCAAAACCAAGGCTGAAAATAAATTTTGCATAAATACAACAAAGCCTATTTTTTAGACCATTAATGTTTTGGATTGTGATGCCATTCTAATGCTAGTTGATGAGTATTGTTTTGTAATTATTCTAAAATGTGATCCACATGAGTTCCCTTTAGTGTGGAACTTAACACTACATCATTGTTGGTGCTAAGGTATCACATCTGCATTGGCCCATATCTGAAGCATGTGTGAAAACACAAATCAGGTCAGGTGAAGTAGCGTGTAATGTCAGCAAAACCATAAAAGACTGTCTCACACAAGATGGAGCCAGGACCCCCTCTTGTGAATGTGAATTTGTAAAAAAATTAAATAAAAATAAAAATACACAAACAGCGATGGCTCGCATGCAGTGCACTCTATTGCAACGTATTTTATATAAAGTGACATTATATACAGTGGGATTGGCTATTAATTTGGGATGCACGATATTATAGGACTAATATCAGAATCAGCCGATACTGGATTTAAATGTAAATATCGGCATCGGCCCGATATGAAAATTTATGTCAATCTGTCTTGCCGATAATTGGAATACGTCAACTCACATGTGCTCAGGGTGCGCTAGTGATTAGATCATGTCAGCAGTGTGGCTCATTCTTGAAGCAAAGTTTTGACTTAATCATGATTAGATCAGTTCTTCAAGTTCTTCCAGGTTTTGCAGGGTGATGAACTCCAAAAGATGTTATTCTGGTTTGGTGGTAATTGGGAGCTTCCTCCCAGGTAGAAAGGGAAAAAGAGCAAAGAAAAAGATCTGCTGAGATCCGAGGATCCTTGGTTGAATGGAAAGTCAAGGCCGCAAGGTCTGGCATAAAAACTTAAGGGTCCAGAAGAGTTCTAGCTCACATCCTCATCTTCTCAGAATCTAAAATATCCGCAGACTGGCAGGCAGGTCAGTGATCTGAGAGATTTATCTGATATCGAGGTCACACCTCTGGGGGGCCAAAGAGCCAATGGTGACTTTCACTTTTGTAGGGAAATTTTACGGCTCTTTGTCTCCGAGCATGGTAATTTGCATATGAACTGGATTGGATTTTAATAAACAAACTATTAAAGATCATTAGAACACTAATATGTTGCATAGGTATCAACAATCCGATGACGAATTTATAGAGACTAAACAAGGTATAAGTGAGGTGATATAAATTAGTGATTTATCCTAAGCATGCATAAAACAGTATACAATATACAAGAACAGTAATAATATACACAATGACCTGAAGATATGTGTGTCCATTCAAAGAAAGGTTTTTCTATGAATTATTTAGAGAAGAGTTAATTTTTATGGCATAATGTCTCGTTCCTAAGGGGAAAAAGGTAGTGAGAGTTGCTCAGCCTGCATTCCTTTGAGCAATAAAACCAGTGTTATCAGATTGGTTGCCATGGAACCAGAGGCCTGTTCTGCCTTTCTTATTTGTTAGATGCATTTCGGGGGAAGGGTCCACAGACCCTCATAGTTGGCCCTTTGTTTGGGTGAGGAGGCATAAGAGATTATTTGTTAAATATAATAAATAGTTGTGTGTCTGATCGGTCCAAACGCTACAAGATGCAGTGGCAGCAGCGGCAGCCTCCTGGGTCCTCCAGGTCTAAAGGCCTCCATGTCCTAACTCCTGTTCGGTTTTAATCTGTAGGGGGCGCTGTTGGCCTACTTCTAATTAAATTAAAGTAAAATAGCCAGCACAAATAACATTTAAACTGTGTTTCTGATTAAATAAAGCTGTAATTGATGTAATGAAATAACGAGTATGTTTTGATTTAAAGGTTAGAAGCTATAGCTTACATGAACAAAATCACAAACATGGCACTTGTTTTATTTTATAAAAAAATCATAAGCTCTAAACGATTATCAGAATTTTTACAACTCTTTTTCTTAGGATTAACACTGCATCTTTCTGGGGGGGAAATGCATCAATTGATATATAGTTTATTTATGGTTATTTTCAAAGCTTCAATGTACTGTCAAAAAACCTTCATTATTGTTTATAAAATTCTAACAAATAAGTTCTTGTTAAAAACTAACAAAGTGAAAACAATTTTGCTCATAATTTCTGGACATGAGAGACTTGTTGTTGTTTCCAAACAAAAGGAAATATAATAACAGCTGACGACTTTGGCACATTCTTCATTAATAAAATTACAAACCTCTCTGCACAATTTTCAACACCACAATCTGTCAAACACATCTTACCAGCAAACATAAACTCGTTCACATACTTCTCTCCACTCTCTGAGGCAGAAGTCTCTAAACTCATCCTTTCCAGTCATCCTACTACTTGTCCGCTTGATCCTATTCCATCTCATCTCCTTCAAGCTATTTCTCCTGCAGTTGTTCCTGCACTCACTCAGATCGTTAACACATCCCTTCACACTGGAATTTTTCCCTCAGCATTTAAACAGGCTCGTATAACCCCACTTCTTAAGAAACCCACTCTTAACCCAACTCGTTTAGGGAACTATAGACCGGTTTCTCTTCTACCTTTCATTGCAAAAACACTTGAACGAGTTGTGTTCAACCAAGTCACTGCCTTTTTCACACAGAACAACCTCCTGGACAGTAACCAATCTGGCTTCAGAAGTGGACATTCCACCGAAACTGCCTTGCTCTCAGTTGTTGAAGATCTAAGACTTGCAAGAATGGCTTCCAAGTCTTCATTACTTATATTGCTGGATCTGTCTGCTGCTTTTGATACGGTCAACCACCAGATCCTCCTGTCAACCCTATTGAGAAAGGGCATCTCAGGAACCGCACTCCAGTGGTTTGACTCTTACCTCTCAGATAGGTCCTTCAAAGTATCTTGGAGAGGTGAGGTATCCAAGTCGCAACATCTAGCTACAGGGGTGCCACAGGGCTCAGTTCTTGGACCACTTCTCTTTTCTGTCTACATGGCTTCACTAGGTTCTGTCATTCATAAACATGGCTTTTCATATCACTGCTATGCTGATGACACTCAACTCTACCTCTCATTCCATCCTGATGATCTGACGATAGCTGCTCGCATCTCAGCATGTCTAGCGGACATTTCTAGCTGGATGAAGGACCATCACCTTCAACTAAACCTAGCTAAGACAGAACTGCTTGTTGTTTCAGCAAACCCATCGTTTCATCACAATTTCACCTTCCAATTAGGCTCATCAACCATAGCTCCTTCAAAACAGCCAGAAACCTTGGAGTTGTGATTGATGATAAGCTGAATTTCACAGACCACATTACTAAAACTGCCCGGTCCTGTAGATTTGCATTATATAATATTAAGAAGATCAGGCCCTTTCTCTCGGAACATGCAACACAACTCCTTGTTCAGGCTCTTGTTCTGTCCAGACTTGACTATTGCAATGCTCTCTTGGCAGGTCTTCCAGCCAGTTCCATCAAACCTCTACAATTAATCCAAAACGCTGCTGCAAGATTAATCTTTAATGAGCCGAAAAGAACGCACGTCACACCTCTGTTCATCAATTTGCACTGGCTACCAATAGCTGCTCGCATTAAATTCAAGGCATTAATGTTTGCCTACAGAACCACCTCTGGCTCTGCACCCCTTTACCTAAATTCATTACTTCAGACTTATGTGCCCTCTAGAAGCTTGCGTTCTGCAAGTGAACGACGCATTACTGTACCATCCCAAAGAGGCACAAAATCCCTTTCACAGACTTTTTCATTAACTGTTCCCATCTGGTGGAATGACCTCCCTAACTCAATCCGAGGAGCTGAATCCTTACCCATCTTCAAGAAACGGCTAAAAACACATCTCTTCCATCTTTATTTGACCCTCTAACTCTAGCACTCTCTATTCTAAATTTATTTTATCTAATCTGTCTTCTTTTTATTTAAAAAAAAACACAAACATTTGACCCTCTATCAATTGCATATTTATTCTCTAACTGCTAGCTTTTCTTGTAAAACTAACACTAAGTTTAATGTTTCTATATTTTACATACTAGTTTTCAAAAAAAAAAAAATCCTTCCTACGTGTACTGCGTTAGGCTAACCAGGACTTGTAATGGCACTTGCATGTTATTGCTCTTTTGTTGGTTTTGATTGCTTCTATAATGTCCTCATTTGTAAGTCGCTTTGGATAAAAGCGTCTGCTAAATGACTAAATAAATAAATAAATAAATAAATATATCGGTATTGATATCGTTATCAGTCAAAAACAGTTGAAAAATAACGGCATACCGGATATTGGCAAAAATCCAATATCGTGCATCCCTACTATTAACAGTGCACATCCCCAAAACAACCAAAGCATCTGGATTTTGCCCCCTGGACTGGCTAAAGCAGGGGTTTTCAAATTTGGGTCGCAACCCTGTTGTTGGTCGCAGAGTGGGACAAGGTGGGTCACACAATATGTGAGAATATTAGCAGAAATCATACCACGTGTCATACTTGCAGAGACTCGATGAAAGTCAAGTTGAAGTCGACTAATCGCTGTTGACGTCATTAATGAACAAATAAGTCTGGAGCTGTGACAAACACCTTGTGCACAGCTATGAAATATGACACAGCGCTGCCCACATGACTATTGCACCTATAACAGCTTATTTTTATCAGTTCTTTAGCCTTTGGGTCGTTATATTTCTCACAAATTCCTGCTTGTTCTAAATCAGATACAGATAAGTTGTACAGTAAAGACTACATTTATATGAACTAATGCATTAGTGAGAGCGATTGTGTGTGAATTAATTCTACCTGGCAGCATCTCTCTACTAGTTGTGAAGCTGTGGGATTTAGTTATTAAGAAATATATGCTTGAACTTTTCAGTTTCTAAGCTATTTTACAGAAAAAACACAGAAGAGTGTTGACAATACATCTCCGCGCTGAATGATTCTGTGCGTGCGATCTGCGCGTGATGTATTGTACGCGCTACTGTCTGTAGCCTATGTGTGTGCGTTACTGTCAAAATTCGCCCTGGCCGCCCTGCCAGCAACGTTTTTTTCTTTTCTTTTATTGAATGCTATAAAGAACATACAAAACCAATGCCAGGGGTGAGTGCAATTAGAAATGCAGTTTTTAGTTACAAAATCATGAAAATATTATTCAAATGACACAATGAGACCGTTTTGAGGGCTTTGGAATTGTTGGATGTAAGAAGAGTATCCAGGTAAGATTTAAGGTCCTTACAGAAAACAGGAAAGTAGGGCTTAGCACCTTGAAACTTACATTTGTGCAAAAATAATTTTGCAAGAAAAATGAATAAGTTTATCAGAAAATATTTGTCATTGTCTTCTTTAGCAAAGTTATGACAACCAAATAAGACATCTTTATATAACAAGAAGAAACTCTGTGAAGAAAAAGCATGTACAAAAAATACATTTGTATATGTACATTCCCAAAAAAGATGGGACATAGATTCATCTTCAGCCTCACAGAAAGAGCATAAAGAATCAATATCTGGAAACATTTTTTTCATATTAAGCTTAACAGGGTAAAAAATATGAAGCAATTTGTAAGAAACCTCCTTAACCTTATTAGTTATTAAATATTTAGATGAAAAAGTCCACACATTCTTCCATGGAATGTTATCGTATAGGCCATTCCAGTGGGATACAATATACGGGAGAGAAGTTATCTCAGTCTGAAACAGTTGTCTAATTCTTTTGTTCCGACCGGAAGGAGGAGCTAAAAAGCAAATCTTCCCAATCACTTAATCAAAAGGATGAATCTTTGAAAAAGAAGACTGGGATCTAGTGGAGCCCTTAAGAAGAGTTATGGCCCCACAGGGAATGGCGTCCATTACAATGGCGAACTCTCGAGGAGTAACAGGAATATTATATTTATTTAGGAATTCAGAATAAGAATATAAGTTACTATCAGAGTTTAATAACTGAGATACTAGAATAATATTATTATTGACCCAATTTGGGAAAAATAAGGATTTACTTTTATAAAGAATAACGCCATTATTCCAAATAAAATAACTGTGAGGACTAAAATTATGTTTATAAATTAGATGCCACACCAAAAGCACTTGTTTATGAAAATTTGATAATTTAAGGGGTAATTTAGTGATATTGTAATTACATAACAATAAGAAAGGAAGACCTCCCACCTTAGAGAAAATGATATTAGGAAGAATATTCCAAAATGAATCAGGATTTGTTAAATACTGCTTTAACCAATTTATCTTAAAAGTATTATTTAAAGAGGCAAAATCTAAAAAAATTAAGCCACCATATTCATATTTATTCGTAACAACAGATTTCTTGACATAATGTCTTCTATGTTTGCACAGAAAGTCAAGAAATATTCTATCAATGTCTGCACATACGGGTTTATCTACGTGTAAAGAAAGAGCCGGGTAAGTCATTCTTGAAATCCCCTCAGCTTTAGCGACGAGGGTTCGGCCTCTTAACGATAAATCTCTCTGTAACCATGAATTTAATTTCCCTTTAGCTTTTCCAACAACTGGGTCAAAGTTTAATCTGCATCTGGCTTTATCATCCTTACATATAGACACACCAAGATAGGTCACCTGTGATTTAACTGGGATACTATAAAGAGAAGGAGAAGAAGAAGTTTTAATATCTAATAATTCGCATTTATCAAGATTTAGCTTTAAACCTGAAGCTTTAGAAAAACATTTAATGAGTTCGATAGCGACTGGAATTTGTGATTTATCTTTAAGAAACAAAGTAGTGTCATCAGATAGCTGACTAATAAGTATATACTTATTGGCAACAGTAATACCTTGTCGATCATTACTTGAAAGGGAGGAGGAAAGAAGTTGTGCAGCTATAATAAATAAATAAGGCGAGACACGGCAACCCTGACGAACATCTCTAGACAATTGAAATCTAGGAGAGATACCCCATTTAAGATTGATAGAGCAATTGGTGTTATTGTAGGGAGTTCTTACAAATTTACTGAATGGATAACCAAATCCAAGATTTTTGAGAGATAAGAAGATAAATGCATGATTGAGAGAGTCAAAGGCTTTGTAAAAATCTAAAACAAGAATAAAACTGTCATCATTAATTAACTCAGAATAATCTAATAAATCTTAAACAAGTCAGATATTATTAGCTATGTGTCTTTTTGGCATACATCCTGATTGAGTCTCATCAATAACAGAGTTTAAAACACTCTTAAGTCTCGTAGCTAGAATCCAGGCTAATATTTTATAATCGTTATTGAGCAGACAGATTATCTATGAAATAAGTATCCTTTTTGGGTTTAGGTATTAGAGTTAGTAGTCCTTGTGTTAAACTTGGAGGCAGATTTTCAGACTGAATACTCTCTGAAAACATCTCAAGCAGGAATGGAGCCAATTCTTCCGCAAAGCATTTGTAATATTCAGCCATTAGGCCATCCGTACCGGGAGACTTGTTATTTTTACGGCCTTCAATACCATAAATTATATCAGCAATATTTATATTTTTATCACAGGCAGAGACTGCTCATCTCTAGATATTAAATTAGTTTTCTTTAAAGATTGAAAGAAAGGAGAAGCAGATTCTTTACAATAATTAGACTTATAGAGTTCTGAATAGAAGTTACTACAGAAAGAGGCAATTTCCTTAGGATTATCTGTCAAATTACCATTAACTTCCAATTAATTAATATTAAGATTCCTAGAATTATGTTTTTCCATTCTGAAAAAATAAGCAGAGCTTTGTTCTCCTTGTTCTAATCATTTGCTCCTAGACCGAATATAGGAACCTTCAGCTTTGTACTCATAGATATTATCTAACTTAGATTGAAACTCTGCAAGTTCTGTTAAGTCAGCATCTGTTAAGTCTTCCTGAATTTTGCCCTGAAGTGTTATGATCTTTGAGATTATCTTTTCCTCTTCGTACCTTCTCTGTTTTGCCAAATTGCTGCTGAAATGCCTAACACACAATCCTATTTAAAATTTTAATAACTCCCAGTTAGAACAATTTTTTTGTCAGATGAAGCTTTGGCCCAATAGTATTGAATCAAAAGGGAAATATTTTTTTTCAATTCATCATGCTTAAGCAGAGAGGAGTTCATGTTTCAATAAGAAGCTCTAAAGCTAGTATTTGAGTGTCCTGTGGATAAAGGAGTCGAGAGGAGAATAGTGTGGTTGTATGTTAAAGGTGAGGGAAGGATACTAACTGAAACATTAAAGTTTTTAAAGGAGTATGGTACAAGCCAATAATCTAAACGAGAAAGTCTTGATTGATTCTTGTTACTCCATGTGTAAGATTTAACATTTGGAAATCTCTCTCTCTCCAGATATTGATTAAAACAAACTTCTCCATGAACATTTTCGATTTTTAATTAGGGGAAGCAGACTTTCTAGGAGGAAATCTATCAAGATTGTTATCAGGCGCGATATTAAAATCTCCACCAATACAAATCAAAGCATCTGGAAATGTATTAGACCATAACAAAATAATTTCACCTATCTCTTCAAACAACAGATTGTTTTCTCAGGAGGTATTATATCCATAAATGTTAGTCAATAATATAAAAATATTATTAACACTAATTAATAGTAAAAGAAAATGCCCCTTAGGATCAATATAGTTCTGTAAGACTGAACCAGCAAAATGGTTTTCATTATCATTACACCAGCAGAATGCTCGGAACCATGAGCCATCCAAACCTCGTTGTTTTTTTTTACAAAAAGTAGAGTCAATGAAAACAGAGTGTCAGGGTTCTGTCACTTCGGTCTAGTGTCATTCAGGGTTTTGTGACAGAGCCCTGATACTCCCGTCATGTCCGAGTTTTCATGTGAGCGCGCGGCTTCGAGTGTGCTCGAGTCGCGCGCTCTCTCGTCTGCGTACATTGTTTTGTGTGGAGCGTGGTGTTTGGATCCCGGCACTCATGTCTTGAGTTTCGGTTCGTGTCGGGGTTCGGACACTCTCGCTCCATTTTCTGTCATTGTGTGTGCGCGGTCTCGAGTTCGCTCGGCACCGCGCACTCTTGTCCATGTGTGTTTTGTTGTGTTGCACGCAGTTCGTGTTTCTATCGGCTGCGTGCATTTATGTTGTATCTTGTGCTGTGTGGCACGCAGCTTGTATATTAATTGGCTGCGTGCTTTCATGTTTTGTGTGAGCACGTGGCTTCTGTCCTAGTTTTCTGTGTGCCACGTGCTCTCATGTCAATTTGTCTTGACCCCACCCATCTTGTTACCTGTTTATTGATTAATTTTCCCCAGCTGTTTTCCCTCGTTACCCTCCTCATTTGCTCCCTTTAAAAGCTCCCTGTGTTTGCAGTTCCGTGTGGGTTCGTTACCTATGTTAGATGTCGTCTGTGTCCAGCCTTGTTCCAGCCTTGTCCTAGCCTTGTCCTGTCCAGCCTTGTCCTGCCCTGCCCAGCCTGCTAGCCAGCCAGCCAGCCTGTTTTTCCCCTACGGGGTAGTTTTGGTTTGTTCGTTTGTTTGGTTTATTGTTATAATAAAGAAGCCTATTTTCCTCCAGCGATTGGGTCCTCGTCCTCTTCCTTCACCGGTACCTGACACAGAGTGAGACTCCTGAAAAAAACAAAATCAGTTTTAAAGGATTTAGCATACAGAAATTGTGCTCTGCGCTTTACATTGTCACGTAGACCCCTGGCATTGAGAGAAACAATTGAGATAGACATACAAAACAGAACAAAAATAATAGAACAAACTTTGTTGAACCTTCTAAAGAGAAGTTGAATCAGTAGCTGACTAACAAAGTCAAATGAATCCACTCTTCGGCATAAATGCGGTTAGTTACTCAGTTCTTTCTTATACAACATAAGAAGTTTCATCTACTTAAATCAAACAGGTTTACCGTGCTAAGATGGAAATATTTCTGATCCATCAACGAAGGCACGGGCTCCCATGAAGTGAGCCCTCTTCCCCTCCTTTCGAGCCTTTTCAACAGCGGCCAAAGCAGCCTCCTTCTTTCCCGATCAGGCGCGATGAGATCCTCAGAGAAACGAAGTTGATTGGTACGAAGAAACTCCGACGTCCTCGCTGTTTTCCACACTCCGTCCCTCGCCAATCGCGAAGAAAACTGAATAATAATAGGACGAGGCCGTGAACTATTTTGGAGCCTTCTTCCAATTCGGTGAACTGTCGATTTTGTCTGGTAGGCTGTGGCCTCCTTCAGGGAACGTAGCTTCACAGATACGGATGGACTCCGCTCTCACCTCCTCTCGTTCCTTCTCAGGTACACCTTGCAAACGCAGATTCCATCGACGGGAATATCTTTCCAGGTCAGAGAGATGTTGTTCACAATCTCATCTCGAAATGAATAACTTTGTCTTTAATGTCATTTATTTCGGTACATACAAAGTCCACTGTTTTTTTTCAATCCTTGAATTTTTTGTGCATTTTCACTCACCATTTTCTCTATGGTGTCGGAGCGGGTGTTAATTAGCTGAGAGAGCATTGCGATAACAGATGAGATGTCATCATCTGTCTTGCCCTTTTTGGATGGAGGTTTATCTGGGCTATCTGGAGGCGGCGTTTTAGCCCCGGACAGAGTTTCCCCCGTAACATTAACTTTAACGTTCGATGCATAACTATGAAAGTCCATCTTGTCAGAATGCTGCGAAATACGCAACATATCTCTCCTTCGGTCAGTGGTCGACTTCATATTTCGAATCTCAGGGTAGGCAGAAGGGTAGATGTGGATAATTTTACGCAAATATAGCTTGAAAGAATGATATGTATGCCGTTATAAAAGTTTGTCAGCAGAGCTCAGCAAAAGACAAGTTAGCAGGACGCCATCTTGGACCTTTTAACTGTTTGGAAACAGAGCTTAAATGTGGATTTATTATCCTATTGCGCCCTCTATAGGACCAGCGACTAGTCGGCTCAAAGCGTCATGGCAGAGCACTGAAGTCGACTAGTCTGTACAACCCCTACTCACATGCCACTTAAACTGAAGCGAATACATCGATCTGTCATGTCACGCCACATTAAAGAGTGTGAAAAACACGTTATTGTACGACATATTGTTTGTGTTTCGCTATAAAGCTGAGAGAATTTGAAAGCTGAGACCTTGTAATATTTCCCGGTGCTTCCAATCCGGGCCATTTGCATCCGCAATAGGCTAATATACTCTCAAAATATTATAACTTTTATCTCGTAATTGCTACGTATTCATTCTCGTAATTTTGAATTTCATTCTTAAAATATTTTGGCTTTATTCTCGAAATGTTTCAACATTATTCTCGTAATATTAAGATTTGACTCTAATTTTTTATTTTTTTTCATGTGGTAAAGGGAGTTTTGTAATGGGGAAATTAAATGTAAGCTAATACAGTCCTAATTTCTAAGCTCAAATTAGTTCATGTGTGTTTATTATAGCAGTTAAATATAGTATTTTTAATTGCTTTTTTCATTTTTTAATTGAGTGCTTTTCTCTTTTAATTTAGTGATTGTAGTGTTTTAAAGAGCAATGTTAGATTGTAATGTTCTGCAATCTGTTCTGCTAACTATAAAAGGTAGGCTACAGCTATCATACACCTAGAGAGAAAGGCTACATGGCAATAGTGTGTGAGAGAGTCAGTGGTAATATCATTGCGTTCCTATTGGTCAGTGTTAGAGGATCTCAGCTTAGCCTGACAGTTACAGGTTAGTTTCCCAGCATAAGTTGCCACAGTAACTGAGGTTGATCTATGTTCAATTTGCTTTATGGAGTCAAATCATTTGACAATGAGTCAGACTAACTAAAATAAGCCTGAAACCAACTGTATAAGATCATATTTTTTCCATTCCATTTTTTTTTTACTTCCGCTATCATGGGGATCCCCGTTGAACAATGGAGGCAGAGAATAGGCCCATATTCCCATCCAGCGTTTAAAGAAAAAAATAAACCTGCCACAATCATCCTCCATAGTGGTGTGTTTGCTGGTGGATTGCGGCTAGCGGTAGCTGTTTGCCTTCTCTTAATTTTAGCGGGCGATGTGGAAAAGAACCCCGGCCCCATGAGAGACAAGCGTGGCGTTTCAGACACGATGTTTAGGCTGGAGAGAACAACGCAGCAAACAACACTGTTTGGCGCAACAGGTGGCATAGAACCAAGAGAATCCTACACACTTACACAAATTGATTCCCTTCAAAATGAAGTTATGGAGTTAAGAGAACTTGTTGAAAAGTGTGTGGAGACAGTTGAGAGACTTGAGCACCAAAACGCTGAACTTCGGGAAAGGCATGAGCGCATGGAAAATCAGAATAGACGGGATAATCTAGTCTTTTATGTCATCCCGGAGTCGGATCGAGAAACATGGGAAGAAAGTAAGATAAAGGTGCGGGACCATGTTACTGAACATCTTGATCTGGGCAGAGCCAAAAGCGATGTTGAACTCCCGATTGAACGTGCACACCGTGTTGGAAAGAGATCACCTGGAAGAGCGAGGCCGGTGGTGGTCTGTTTCAGCAGGTGGAAGGACAAGGAAGAGATTCTACAGAAAGCACGGGAATGGCGTGAACGAAGTAACACTGAAAGATGATGGAACAAATGGCCGAATTCGGGTGTCAGAGGACTTTAGTGCTCAGGTGCGTGAGAAACGCAGAAAGCTGGTTAACTACCTGCAAAATCAACCAAATACACTGATGTCACTTTGTTTTGGTAAATTACTTGTGAACGGTAGAGTTTTTACTCATGACACCGAGTCTGAGTCTGTGGTTGAAATTGAATTGAACAATGAACATCTGACACTCGTGTAAGGTAGGACGACGGCCTCGGCCCAAATAACTCACTATAATCACATGGAATGTTCAAGGGTTAAAGACTAAAGTCAACAATAGTGAGTTAATGGACATATTGCAGGAAAACTCTAGTATTTGTTTGAGTGAAGTTTGGTCACAAGATGAGATGGAGTTCTCTCATTTATTGGATGATTATACATGTTTTTGTCTTGTACATAAAGTGTGTGTCAAATTTTGGTCATAATATTGGAGGTTTCTGTGTTATGTGCATGAATCTATTGTGAAATATTTTTCTCGGATTTGTGAACAAGCAGCTGACTGCATATTTTCTTTTATTATTTCTTTGGAAAATTAAATTCTAGATGTGTTACATCAAGTTGGAGAAGATGTCAAGTTAATCATTGCAGGGGACTTTAATGCTAGAACTGGTAATGAATGTGATTACATTGAGTGTGATGATTCTGAATATATAACATGTGTTAGGGGTGGGCGATATGACCAAAATGTTATATCACGATATGTTATATCACTCACCTTTTAAAAAGGTTTTTATTATATTAAAATCTTTGATTCCATATAATTTTCATAATCCTTGTCACCAATGACAATATCAAACTAATACAACCCTAAAGTGAGAAAAAAACTCAACTCACTGAAGATAAATAAACAGTCAGTGATGAAATAAGGATAAGAAACTAATTGCAAGCAATAGGACAAAACTACAATAAATAAGAAAAGCTACATACATTTTGTAAATTAATTAGTCTTCACTGTGTTAATTATATCTATCTATCTATGATGTATATAATTAAAATGTGTATTATGTATAGATTCTATACATGTATATAAATATATAATAATTATTTTATTTATTTTATTAAAGTTACAAAAGTGATTTAGTCAAGAGCAGTGAGATTTTATAGCAGTGTGCTATGATTAGCATGAATGGCAAACAGAATGAACAGGTAAATGAAGCAGGTACATTTTTAATTAAAAAGTCTGCATTTAAAGTTAAACAACCACAGTGCTGGGATGAAGATTGTTCATTTCAGAAATCTGTAAAATATAGTGTTTTAAATCAATTCAGAAGAACAGGTAATGTGGGGACTATGAACAATTCTATTCTTGAGAAACAGAAATTGTCAATATTATGTAATAGAAAGAAAAACAGTATAATTAAAAAAATTGTATGTAATATACTACAGGAAAACACGAAAACACTGCAGCTACTGCATGGAATAAAATTACAAGTTAATTCTGTTGAATCGTATCGTATCACAACGGTATCTGCTTTATATGTATCTTTAATGCATCGTATCATTGGCTATATGCATCGAGATGCGTATTGCATCGGCCTCAGTTATGAGACGCACATCCCTACAACAGAGACATTCTAAAAAAAGTAATACTAGTTTTTGCTTATTTAAAAAGGGTTCACAAATTAGTGTAAAAGTTGTAGCTCTTACATTGCTTACAAATACTCAATTTATTCAAGATGTAAGAAGCTGTTTTTGATGGTTGCATTTTTTATGTTTTTGTCCACCTGTCTACAGAGTATTTGGCGCTTTTAAGAACACAGACAACAGAGAGACTGTCTATGCCTGGTTCACCTTCTCACACTGGCTTATATATGCCAACAGCGCCGCCAATCCAATTATCTACAATTTCCTCAGTGGTGAGTATTTGATACCTTTCCACTACATCAGAGGTTCTACCACAATTCTGGTTCTGGAGATCCACAGCAATCTTGAGTGTCTTTTCTTTACACACCAGATGGAAATCATTCTCATGTTAGCAGAGAGCTGTGTGAATTGATCTGGGTGTGTCAAGTAAGAAAGACATATACTGTAGATCAGTGGTTTCCAACCTTTTTTCAGGGGACCCCTATTTTAACATTCAATTTTTATATATATATATATATATACACACATCATTAAATAAACAAAAAATATTGGTTGGATGTCTACAACACAACATGTTAACTACTAGCATGCATGACATATTAAAATAAAGTTTTGACAAAAGTTTTAAAATGATAAACCTAATATTTCATACTTATAACCATTTATTAGAAAAGAGATGAGTAAAAATGATGAATAATTATAGGTGATTATATTATTTTATCCGACTTTTAGAACATTAGTACAACTGGGCGTAAAAAAATTGATCTAATTTTTGCGTTGATTTGAACAACAAAGGGAGACAGGCCAAAGTGGGCGAAGATAAAAAATCTTTGTCATTATTTTATCTTTCTTGTTAAAAAATAAGAACAAAGATACACATTACAAATACACATTATATGAAAAATAAAAAACAGTGCTTTATTTCCAGGTACAATAGGTGTACATAGGAAGCATACAAGAAATTAAATGAACAAATATAAAACTATATAGACTGATTCCTAAAGCAACTGTTTTCAAGTTTCCTTTCGATATTTCACTCGTACTGCGTCAAAGATGCTTGCATGGGAAAAACTATTTTTTCCTCTTCAACTGAAGCCTTTTTATAATCACGCAGTGAAACTGCATGTCCATTGGTTCGTGCAGTACTAAAAAATGAACCAATGGCTCGGCGGCGGTGCACGAGCCTATGGCTATGCAGCCTGCCATAGCCCGCCAAAATGGGCGGGGCGTCTGGCTATATAAGCTGCCGCTTCGCCGCAGCATCTCAGATTTCTTCTCTTCAGTGACGAAGACCATTCTTCGCTGACACCGAGATCCGCCGTTGAAGCGCCTCAGCAGCTGGATTGGACCTTTTGCAGCGACCAGCTTGCAGATTCGGTCATCCCCTGCCGCTCTCCGGTAAGATCTAAAAAAGCGTTACTAAAAGAGCAAATTTCAGCAAAGCGTTGTTGCAAACGCACAGTCATTGTAAGACGTGCGGGGAATCCCCTTCAGGCTGATGAAACTCATGCTGAGTGTGTGTCACGCTTGGGGAAATCCCACGCTGCGCTCAGCGGGCTGAATGCTCGCACTGCGAGTGTTTCAGTCTTGCCTCTCTGCGCTCGCGGATAGCTTCCTTTTCATAGAGTGACTTCGCTCCGCGCCCTCTCGTTCTCTTCCTTCCAGGGATCTGTGAGAATAAATCAGCGGGCAGAGGATTTGAGCGGCCGGTGACAAGCGAGCTCACGTCGGCTCAATGCCCGCTCGTCACTCGCCGTCACGCAGAGGGAGAGATCAGTCGCCCGTCCTCTTCACTCAACATGATCAGCATCCCTCCACTGTGAGCGACATGATCTCATTAGGTATGAGTGACGGGGAAATAGATGAAAGACTTTTTTTCTGGCGGCTTTGGATTTATCGGACTCTGTGACTGACCGTCGTCCTCTTCATGTAACGCCAGACTCAGAGCGGATGAGGAGCTCATCTGCATCATGACAAAGGCTGTCAATGAGCTCAGGCTCGAATGGTCTCCGTTGAGGAGCCATCTCGCAGCAGGCTGGACGAGTGTTTTCTCATGGGGCGCTATCAAGCTCCCTGCCAATGCTCGTCCCCCTTCTTCACCGAAGTTCTTGACGAGCTCACGATATTGTGGCACGCCCCCTACTCATCTCGCATCCGTCCTTCTGCTTCCGCTGCTCTCACATCAGTTGGCGGCACTGAAGAGAAAGGATACGAGCGCCTGCCCCCTCTGGATGAGTCCGTGGCCACGCATCTCTGCTGCCCACGACCGGATGGAAGGCGAGGGCGAGCCATCCGTCCAAGCTGTACATCAGCACTTGCTGGACGCAATCGAGGATGTCCAGCCTGATAGTGTTAGAGCGCCACCTCTGGCTCACGATGATGGAGATGAAAGAGGCGGACAAAGTTCCCTTCTGCGACGCAGATGTTTCGTCAGGCAGCCTGTTTGGACCAGCTGTGGAGGGCTTTGCTGAAGGCTTCACGGAGGCTCAGAAGTCGTCTCAAGCGATGCGACACTTCCTCCCTAAGCACACCAGCTCTTCTGCTGCTTCCAGTCGCCCTAGGCCTAGGCCGCACTTTTACACAATGCATGGATGTGGCTCTCTCCCCGCTGCGACAGATGAGAATCCGCATACTCAACTACCTCGACGACTGGCTCATTCTGGCCCAGTCGCAAGCGGTTTTAACATCGCACAAGACCCACTTCCTCAGCCACTTACGTTGCCTGGGGCTCAGGGTCAACTTTGCCAAGAGCATACTGTCACCCAGCCCAGCCATTCCTGGGCACAAGTTTCATTCCTCAGTGCAGATGAAAGTTATGACTCAGCAAGCGAGCCACGACAATTCAGTGCCACGCGGCTTCCTTCGAGAAAGGGACCGCCCGTCCGCTCAAAGCTTTCCAGAGAATACTGGGTCTTATGGCAGCGGCTTCGCCGATACTTCGGTTGGGTCTGCTTCACATGTGACCTATCCAGTTCTGGCTGAAGCAGAGGGTTCCAAGCAGAGGGTTCGGATGCCAGGCGTATCGGTGACTCGGATGCCACCGCGTATCGGTGACTCGGGCCTGTGTATCAGCCCTGGCCCGATGGAGAAACCTCTTCTGGCTAAAGCAAGGCGTGATCTTAGACACGGCGCATAGAAGGAAGGTTGTCACGACGACATTCTAAAAATATTTTTTTTGTGTTCAACAGAAGAAAGTCGTTTGGAACTACATGAGGGTGAGGAAATGATGACAGAATTTATTAGCAGTAACTTTCCAGCAGTCTAGCTCAAAATAAATGCTTTACTGTCAAGCGCTTTTCTATGTGACAAAACTGCATTATTAAGTTTGTTGCATTTGTCGTGAATTCAGAAATATCTATCGTTTCTGTCCTGTTTTATTTATTAATTTATTTACTCCAATTGAAGACTCTATGACCATCACTCCAAACATTATTTAACAATTTACGATCGCAACTCTCACCAACCCCCCGAACGTGATTTTGAGGGGGCCCCATAGCAAATTCAGGGCACAGGGCCCAGAATTCCTAGCGACGGCCCTGGAAATGAGTACTGCGTTCCTGGCCGTGCTATGAGCTGCACTCCTCAGTCACTTCTTTCGAAGAAATCTGAGATGCGGTGGCGAAGCTTATATAGCCAGACGGCGCTCGCGCACCGCCGCCAAGCCATTGGCTCATTTTTTTAGTACTGCACGAACCAATGGACGTGCAGTTTCACTGCATGATTATAAAAAGGCTTCAGTTGAAGAGATAAAAATAGTTTTTCCCATACAAGCGTCTTCAACGCAGTACTCGTTCTATATCTCAGGGAACCGAGGTTACGATAGTAATGAGTACATTTTTCAGTCAAGAGTAGTGAGTGATTTTTTTCTCTTTGCGATTTGTTGTTTAATTAAAGTTAAATGAATAGTTCCCCAAAAAATATAAATTCTGTCATCTGTCTGTCAATTCTGTCATAATGTTTTATTTTTTATACCATCATCCCAAACCTGTATTAATTTATTTCTTCTGCTGAACATAAATCCATGGAGAAATCCTTCTTCAAAATATTTTATTTTGTGCTCAGCACAAGAAAGAAATTAATACAGGTGTGGGACAACGTGACTGAGTAAATAATGACATAAATAAAATTTCAGGATGAACTATCCCTTTAATGACAGTAGGCTGTATGTTTAATATGGTCCCTTTCAGACCAGAACGTTTCCATTTTTTTTAAACAGTTCACTTTCATTTTAGATATAACCAACTTAGTCTATATGTAAACCCTGTGTGTTTTGACAGTGTTAGCGCAAAATATTTTATTGGGCGCTCTTCTGGTGTATTCGCTCTGAAAAAGCGGACATCAAACCAGCGCGTGAATTAAACATTTAACTGGCAAGGCTTGTATGAAAATAATGTACTTTTGCGATCGAAATAAGTGCAGTGTCCTGTTACCGCTGTATGTCGTGTTGTACAGTATATAGAGACGGCGGCGGCAGAACTGTAATTGATAGAATATGTTCTGTAGCACGTAACTACGTTATTAAGTTACTTCAAAAGCAGATCGTGGAGAGATTTTTATCGCCCACGATCAAAAATCATCATATTGCACATTTATTCATATTTTAATTCATACAATTTCCCTCTATAAAACTTTGCATTGCTGTCCGCCATATTTTCAAACAAAACGAAAACTACGCTGCATGGTGCGAATGTGTGAGATTGTTACTACCATTGCTTAATGTTGAACAGCATTTAGGTGAGTTTTTATAATCCTGGTAAAAAAATGCTTTTAATGATTATACAGAATATTAAATGGTAGCACTAACTGCGAATTTCATTTTGTGGTCAAACTAGAGTGAACTTGGCGACCCCTTTTAAATATTTAGCGACCCCTAGTAGGGGTCGCGACCCCCATGTTGGGAACCACTGCTGTAGATGACCAGAGTTGAGAGCAACCAAAAAGTATAGAATACCAAGATGCAAAACTCTGATGCTTTTTAGGAAACGGCCACTAGGTGGCGCTTCGGTAGCGCGGCCGCCATTTTGGACTGAAAATTCCAACTTAAGAACCATACAGATATACAGAAATAGACAAAATAACAACGAAAGAGAAGCCAAAGTAGAAATACAAAACGCAATGTTGGGCAATCCACCGCAAAAACGGTAAAATCTTACATTTTCATAGTTTTCTCAAAAGACACTGACAGGTAATTATTCACAAAAGTGTAAAAATATTGTGTGTTTTGAAGTAGGACGTTGCGCTGTCTTAGGCACCTGCTAACTTTAACTGTTTTTAGACTTAAATAATTTTAAGAACTGCTGGTCCTAGCAATAGAAACCATAATAATGATTTATATGGATATGCCACTAAGTTAGAATGAGCTTATGCAACTTTACACATTTAAAATGACTTACTATATTATTATTTACTATTAACGTTACTCCACTAGGTCTGAAATATATATTGTATGTTTTAATCCCCTGGAACACACTACAAACATGATGATCTCTAGAACATGATGCATTGCTGTGTCTGTCATAATGAAATTCTTAAACAATTTTGGAGAAAGTGGCAGGTTTTTTTTGTTTGATTTTTTACATAAAAAACTATGTGTTTACAGTCTTCCTTTAACGGGTATTAATATAAGACAATACTGCAAAAACAGTTTACTGTCAAGCTGTTATGTTCCAGTTATATATGTATTGTCCAACATTCCTAATTTTTTGTCAATAATTTAATTTCAAATGTTGTTATTAATTCAGTGTTTATAATGCTAACACTTGAACTTTAAATATTTTCAACTGACATGGTTTCTAGAGAGCAAGTGTTTGTGGAAAAAGGGAAGACTTTAAAAATAAAGTCTGTAAAATAAACATCCTAACCAGCTGAACTCACCAGTCATGTGAATTTTGGATGGTACTCTTTGTTTGACAGGCCAGCAGCAGATGCATTCAGGAAGCTTGTTTGAAATCAAACAGTGTTTTTGGAATTAAGCCCCTAGCAGTGCATACATAACATATATATATATATATACTTGAAATGTGTTATTGTAAGTTGGTCAAGCGCGACTGGCTCCTACAGAGTTTTCAGTCCAAAATGGCAGCGGCAACATTCATGTCATGGGCGCAACTGTTGCAATGGAGCGTTCTATTGAGTTTCGCCTCTTGGGCTTCTATACTCTTTGAAAAAACTGTGCTACATGTAATTTCCTCCATCTGCTGGTCACACTAAGGCATCGCAGCTTTCATTCCCTACAATGCCTGCAAACACAGAGAGAACTTCAAAGCTTTGAAATGCCGTTTGCCCTCGAGAAACATCATGCACATTTTCATTCCAAACCAGCGAGCTAATTATTTATTAATTAGCATTGTAATATTCTCTTTGTGCACCGTAGTACAGGTTTGGTAATACTGAGTACAACATTACCCGGTCAAGGATGCTTAAGATGTCCTTTAGAGCAGCGTGGAAGATTTAGTCCGCCTACTGAAGATGAATTAATGCTTAATTAAACCAGTCATCGACCAAAACTTTGGTTTGAATTTGAAAGGCCTGAAAAGAGTTGTTAATGTTTTTATAGTCCCTTTGGTCACACTGTCCCAATGACAAGCTGTTCTACCCCTAAAAGTGTTGTTTTTGCCATTTTTTTTTGTTCTGAGAGTGTATAAAAACCTGCCATTTTAAAATAGGTGATGCACTGACATGACTAGAGGCATTTCCAGGTTGCTCTTTCTGAAAGATGATGTTTATGTTGAAGTATAAAGACTGTCTATTATCGGTCCTTCGTTTGTTCTGGCTTATATAAGCACATGGACCTGTCAGTGATCACAGTTGTGAATGCAAATAAAATACAATTTATTAAGTAGCATTAGTTTACACTGGAGCAAGTGTGGGTGTTCTTACTGATGTTCATTTGGGAATGACATTTGAGACTGTATAATTTAAAGCATTTGCTCACTTATCTGTGAAAATGTGGATTTAAATTGGATTATTAAAAGGCTTAAGGTTAATTTGACGTTTTAAATCTAATCCTGAATATTTTTCCTTGCAGGTAAATTTCGAGAGGAGTTCAAAGCAGCGTTCATCTGTCATTGCTCCGGTAGAGATGAGACCCAACAGGAGAGAGTGAGAGCGAGGACCAGCACAGATAGCCGCAAATCCCTGTCTACCCAAGTAATCAACTTTGACAACATCTCCAGGATATCTGACCAGGCTGTGTAGCTCCATCATGAGAAGGGCTTGACCAGCGGGGAGCCACTTCACCAGTCACCACCGCCGACTAGAAGAACACAGTGCCGTATGTTTTGACCTGCGAGACTTACGGATGGAAGGATTGAATAGACCTATTAGCCCTTGTCAATTACCCACGCTTTTTGCAAATGACATTGTGTCTAGCGTAAGAGCTCATGAACCTTCAATGGAATTGACATTTTTAGCCAAGGGGTTATTTTTCTGCTCACCGCAACAGGTGATGTTCCCCACAAACCAAGGAGATGATGTGCATGAAAATAATGGCATGGCTCTGAAGCACATCGTTGATGTGAGGCTGCATTCTTCAACTCAAGATTGAAAGCCAATGATGATAGAAGGGAAGCACAAAAAATAAATCATTTTTAAAGCTGATGTGTCATTTTGCAGGGTCTTTTCACTTTATGTAGATGTTTACATGTTTACAACCATAAGTAAGTAATCTGGGAGTTATCGGAGAAAACTGCAGCACCACTGAAACATTGCTCTGTTTGTGTGAGCATCCTAACCAGCTGAACTCACCAGTCATGTGAATTTTGGATGGCACTCTTTGTTTGACGGGCCAGCGGCAGATGCATTCAGGAAGTTTGTTTGAAATCAAACAGTGTTTTTGGAATTAAGCCCCTAGCAGTGCATAAATAACACACTTCATAGAACAGGCCGCACTTTACACAATGCATGCATCACCTGCTTCAAGTACTTATGTACAAAATGAATATTGTATATATATATATATATATATATATATATTTATCTATTTCTTGTTCCATGTTTAAACAATGTATAATTTGTAATGCTTCTCTTTAAGAATATTTTTGTCATCTTTTCAGGAACAGTTCACTCTAATTTAGTCTCAGTCATGTACTAAAAAAAACCATCAGGATGGCATTCTGATTGTTCACTTGGTGTAATTTTCAGTAGATATATGCATGCAGATAAAAGTCTGTTTTATTTCCAGTCTTAGGCATCTGTGTTGTGTGGTGTTTGCATTTATTTCTAATGGAGTTGTTTTGATGTTCTGCACAGTCCAGCAGTAATTATTTGCTCTGAGTGTTTGCTTGTTGAGTCACGAAGCCTGGAGCGCTGGCTGTTGTGACTATTATTAGTCAGATGATTACAGAGTCATAAAACAGAATAATGGCACAATAATGCATCTTTGTTCAAGTGTGGTACACATCACAAGCACAGACAGGTGAACAGCAGGACATTGAACTTCTTAGGATGTTGTTATCTCCCAGGTGCTTGTGTAATTTATTCAAAATGTGTACTTGCTGCTACAGATGACATTAATAAATAAATACTCTGAATACGTTGATGTGTTTGAAATTATGTTTGTATATATGGATTCCAATTTTCATTAAGAAAACACTACAAAGCCATTCATCATTTCTTTAATAGCTTTAGTTTGCAAATATGCAAATTATTTTCATATGCTGACTTTTAAACAGTGTTTACACAGAGTAAAAGTGAATTATGTCTGTATATGTGGGTGCAATCCAAATATAAATAAACAATAGCAACACAAGTAATTGTGTGTTTTGCCAGCACTAAACTAGCTTTAATGTGCATTACATTTTCTGAACCAGCGATGGTCTGATCTGTTCTTTTCAGGGTTTTCATGCTTTTTCGTGCTATTGTTATAAATAATTGAGTGATATAATTCAACTGTATTACTCAGATGTAGTCATACAAGCCAACAGCTTAACTACACATAAAGTTAGGAGTACATTGTTGTGCTCATTTACATTAGCTTAAAAGTCTGTTCCCTAAACAAAATACATTTCCAGTTTTTTCATCACTATATTTTTCTCAGAAGCACTCCTTTTAGCAGCATGCTAACTTTGAAAAAGAAACATACAGAGAGCCAATGTACTGTCATCTGCTCAAAAGCTATTCTGCAGAATTATATTGCATACAGAATAACTTTTCTAATTGATAAATTGCTTTGAATTAGTGCCCGCTAAATGAAGAAGCCTACATTTAAAACAGTGAAAGTAGTAAAATAAGCTTTACAGAAAGAACAGTATATGTTAGTTTATTAAACATACTAAATGTCTTAAGGTCTGAAAATGCAAAAAATAAATATCTGAGGGTTATGTTTAGAATTAAATGAAGCAATATCACAAAAGCAAGAGTGCTGTTGTTCCGAATTTCAACACTGATCTACTTTTTGATTCTTAAAAGCATAATTATTTCTGCTTAGTATATACATTTACATATTTATGTACTTAATTAAAATACCTGCAATAGTAGAGTATGCTAAACTGGTATGTTTAAAGTCTGCTAAATTGGAACAACTGATTTTCTGCTTAATGCACTTTAATTGTGCGGAATAAGGTCTAACTAAGATATACTGAAGAATATTTGAATGTGCTAAAGTGGAACTATTGCGAGTATACTTCAGGTACACTTTAAATATATCGCATTTAAAGGCTGATATTATTCAAATACCATACAATCCCCATCAATAGTGGCACTAAAACACAAGTGGGCACAAGTAGTACTCCAAATAAAGTTTAATTATAGTTTTTATATCAGTAAGTCTCGAGAGATATCTCAGTAAATATGGTAATAGATTTTAACATGTTTTTGTACATTTAAATGTTTAGTTTTATGTTGTTGTATGCATTTTTCATTTTATTTAATTTCTTTACCTTATAAATGTGTATATAAATTTTATATTCATATATATATATATATATTACTCTTTTAGTAGGGCAGCCAACAGTCAGGACGTTTGACCTATATTATGCTTGTAAATAAGGTTAGTGATATCTGTTTAGTTTAAACTACAGTAATAGTAAATTATTTATTTGATATATTATAAAACAATTCACCATTTCTTTAATATTACCCTACATCAAAGACAGATATCACCTGACCCGAGAACTGGCCTCGATGGTGTGCAGGTGAGTGACATTCACAGCGGAGTGACGCACCTGAGAGGGATTATTCATTAGCACGTGACGTCACGCTGGGGTGGATAGAGCTCGCTGAAGCGGAGCTGTTCACTCACACAGGTGCTTAACACCGGTACTCCACCAACACCGTCACACAGCATGAAGGCCATGACGGCAGCTTTTCTCATCGGTGAGTAGAGGATCTATTTTAAGGATTAGTCAGCTTGTATCATGTCCAATGCTTCATTGATCTTCATTCAAGTTATTTGATGGAGTTATCGAAATTGATTTTTCATTCATGCTTGAACATTTGCCAAGTGTTTCTATATTGCTCTAGGTCCGACATAAAGTGAAATCATATTGATCTGTTCTTACTAAGGCGCAAGTGCAATAGCATGTGCAATACAATTTACTTTTGAAAATAAAGTTTCAGAATTTGGGGAGCTAAAAGAGTTGAGAATATATGTAAAATTTGTAAGACTGACTTTAATTGCTTTGTACAAAAGTCAGATTCCCTTTCTTCCTCCGAAGCTAAAGATGCTCTCTTTCACATTAATCATAATCGTAATACTTGTAATTTGAAGATGACTTGTAATCAGTGTTGGGGAGTAACTAGTTACATGTAACACAATTACGTAATTTAATTACACAATAAAAGTAATGGTAATTAGTTACAGTTACTAAGAAAAACAAATTTAATTAAATTACAGTTACTTATGAAAATGTTAAGGATTACAAAGAGGGTAACATCTGATTTTTGTCACGCACACTCCCACATACAGATTTAATTGATTTCTTTCATAAATTGCAGTGACTGCTCTAAAATATGAAACACCAATGTTTCAGAAGTTTATAAAATGCTTATCTCATAACGCTTATACGTATTTCCTATTTGGGTTTATGGATATGCTTTATTTTTTTAAGATGAAATTTTTTTTTCTAAGGCATTGTTAGATTCCAGTGTTTCCCGTCATAAGAAACACTTTGTATAAATCAAAGACTTGATCAAAGATTTAAAAAACAGTATCATAGCTATTAAACTATTTCTTGTTATGATTTTATATCTGTATTTAACCTCAGAATGATTTTAAAGTATAAGTCTGATTTTGTGGTGGCTGTGCTTCAATGGGAACATCGGATGCCCATTTTCCACAAGTTGGTATGATTATTTAGGGTATTCTTGAAATGGTCTCATTGGTCTTGTAAAACAACACCATTTTTACCCTGTCAAAAACCAGCTCTGTTTACAGCGAATCATTTCGGTGCATATCTCTTTACATGCTAATGAGCTCTGCTCACCCCGCCCCTTTCTTCTGTGGAAGAAGGTGATTCGCAAATAATCATAAAACATATAAAGTGTGAGACTTACTTCTTCTGGAGGTGCAGCTGGATCATGAACAATGGGTACTGATCTATCCTTGAGTTTTAACTGTTTAACAAAACCTGCCTTGAATTGTCCCTCATTCAGAAAGCAGTCTGGAGTACAATTATTTGCACAGCCAGAGATAAACGAATTTAGTGAAAGTGAAGTGAGTGACATGTGGCCAGATATGGTGACCCATGCTCGGAATTTGTGCTCTGCATTTAACCCATCCAAATATACACACACACCCATATCGCTGCGGCACCTGGGTAGCAGTTGGGGTCCGGTGCCTTGCTCAAGGGTCCCACCTCAGTCGTGGTGTCTGAAGGTGGCTGGTTATTCACTCCAAAAACAAAATGGCTTGATAATTAAGACTGTATAGGTTTTTGGGGGATTAAAAAAAGAGTGAATTTTTATCATTGTAGGGTGGTTGTGTCCACACACTGCTAAGACACATTTATATGCAAATGAAGATTATATTGCATCCAATGTCTCCTTTAAAATTAAATGATTCTAATCTTAATTCAAGTGACTAAGGATTTCAAAAGTCTGACAGTAATCAGTGTTGAGCACTACTGTAAGTTTAACCCTGCCTGCTTTACATGTTTGCAAATGATTAACAGTTGAAAACATTAGAAATTGAAAAAAAAAAACTTTTGGACCCTAGTGTCTTTAAAAAGTGAGACTATGTATTATATATTGTGTGCATCCATGCTGAACAGGTAGAATGTTATTTCTCATTGCATTAAGCTGATGTCAGGACGAGCCAATTATGAATGTTATTTTGCCTTCTAGCATCTCATTTGCTGTACCAGCTAGTTTGCATTGACACATCAAGAACTACAGACTGCATTTCGCACATGGATGCTTGTGTTTCTCCACACTTCTGCAGAAGCGAACAGGCTGTTCTCAGAAATATCTGCAATTTTAAAGGTACAGAATTATTTTTTTAAACTTCTACGAAGCATACAGGATACCATCTGAAAACTCAATCAATTATTTTTTGTTTAACGGGATAGAACTAGGGGCTGGCTGGTCACATTGGGTTAATAACTGCTCTCACAAAATAATGTAAAATTGAATGTTTGCCCTCTTGATCCATACGAGTTGATCCTGTCAAGGCATTAAAAATTTAAACCTTTCAAGGTGAGGACAACTTTTCAATTTGTCACGAAAGAGTGTGAGTGGGGGTGGTTTGCACACTGGTTTCAAGGTTTTGGGTGCCACGTAATGTGTAATATAAGAATAATTAATAATTTATAGCAAATTACACATACAAACACACATAAAACAGCCCTACTTTACCATACTTTCCCCACTTTAAATTCATCACGCTGCCATTTCAACTTGAGTTGGGTTATCTTAATGTTAATTTTGACAAAGATATTCAACAACAACAACAAAAAAAAAGCCATCAGCAATACCTGTCTCGTTTACCTTGTGAAACGTCTCATCACTGTGTTGGCAGTAATTGGATTTAAGTGCAGTAGCCTTGAGCAAACTGCATGACTCAAACTGTATGTCCATCCAGGGAAGAAGACAAGTCTAGCCTGAGGGGACATTGAAGTTGTTTGTTAGTAGTGCCTGAATGCAAGAAAGAAGAGAGAGAGAGAGAAAAAGAAATACGCACAGTGGCCTCAGGGAAGCAACCGAGAAAACAATATATGAGCTCATCAGTCCATATTCACATATGATATTGGCTGTCGTGTTGATATATTTTAACATGTGACCCTAATAGCGTTTTGGAAAACCATAGTGCACTTTAAAACTCAAAGACAATTGTTGACATCGTATGGATAAATTTAAGGACCAATTAAAGGATCACATGCTTTATATTTATTATCTTTATTTGACACTCTAGCACTCTCTATTCTAAATTTATTTTATCTAATCTGTCTTCTTTTTATTTAAAAAAAAAACACAAACATTTGACCCTCTATCAATTGCATATTTATTCTCTAACTGCTAGCTTTTCTTGTAAAACTAACACTAAGTTTAATGTTTCTATATTTTACATACTAGTTTTCAAAAAAAAAAAAAATCCTTCCTTTACTGCGTTAGGCTAACAGGACTTGTAATGTACTTGCATGTTATTGCTCTTTTGTTGGTTTTGATTGCTTTAAATGTAAGTCGCTTTTAAAAGTCGCTTTGGATAAATCTGACTAAATAAATAAATAAATAAAATAAACAATCTAAATAAATATAAATAAAATAAACTCACATACAATAGCCATTAACCTCAGCTATTAAAAAATCATGCACACATTGAGATACAGATGAATAGAGTTCACTCATGATGGTAAGCTGATGTTAAGCTCATGTCAAAGCGGTGATGTTGAAAGTGCCGCTAGTAAAGGCTGCTTTGCTGCTTTCTCTTTTCATCTCTGTGGAAAGATGGAGGCTGCCACATGACTGACGCAAAGGTCTGTAACGCCACTCTTCAGATGATGTTCAGCCGCTCACCTGCATTGGGACAGTGCGTATGCTCTGGGCCGGATCCATGCAGCACTCTACAGCAAGCTGTACTCTCAGTGCCAGCATCATTGGGGTATGCCACACACATTCAGTACTGCAATATCAATAATGCAAACATTAAAAAGGCTAGGTTCTACATCTGTCATGCTGTCAGTTACCACAGCCAATTTTGACTAGGCCCTCAGTTTGATTGTAAATTAAACACAAATTGCATATACGGTAACACACTTAAAGGGATAGTTCACCCCCCCCCCCCAAAAAAGGATAACCTATAAGACTTCGGATAATCTTCAACAAATAAAAACACAAATTAAGATAGTTTTACTGAAACCCAAGAAGTTTCTGTCCTTCCACTGAAAGGGACGTCCAACTAAAACACAGAAGATCCACAAAAAACGTAATAAAGAGTAACATTCACTTTATATGGTTGACAGATTTAATCTAGGCTTTTATTCACTTATTAGTACACATACATACAGGGCATCACATATGGTAGACATGGTGCCATGAATCTGGTTGTGCGCACTACAGCTGCTTGGAGCTGTTCTTGTGCATTAAGCTGTTTGAGCTTCCATGTTTACCAGATGTGATGTGCTTTATGTATACGTGTGTCGATCTTTGTTGAAAAATTGATTAAATTAAATTTTCATATAAAGGCTGGTAGTCGCCTATGAGGGTCACGACTAATAAAGGTTGCGCTCTCATTCCTGCAGGAACATACAATACTTCATTGGTTCACCGACATGGAGACATGGAAAGTTGTGCGTACGCTTGTGTGTTCATAACGCTCCGTTTGCAGAGTCCGCTCTCCGTGTGCATCAACGTATGCCCAGTTCTTCCAGTTTACTTTTTCCAGAATGCCCCTTGATTCCAGAGTTTTAGTGGAGTTCAAGAACTTTCTGGACGCCATTGTGCCATGGCCCATGGACTGATTCATTTGGTTGGATCTAATCTAACTCCCTGCCTTCCTTTATATTTATGTCTCAGCTCTAAATTAAAATCTTTTTTAGTCATCATGACCTTCAATGTGAAGTTTGCCTAGAGAGCCGTTTGATGACATTTTGGACAGAGTCTTGAGTGTACCTTCACGCACAATGGGAGGAATTGTTTACTGATAGGCATCATGAGTGTGTACATGTCACCTATGGACTGATTCACTGGCTGATCCACCCTGATTGTGACGAGCAGAACACTGAAAGTAGTGTAAAATTAATCTATTGCTGTGCACTATTTCCAAGTTCCTTTACAAGGACTGCATGGTGTCGATACTCTGTCTTCTTTGCAACTTGTCAGAATTCTGAGTTTAGGCAAAAGGAAAGATTTGTGTTGTTCCTGTGGCTCTGGTTAGACTGTGCGTTAGCACGCTTGAATAAACTTTGGTTGTGTGGTTCGATTCCATGTTTGCCAGACGTCAATCTGATCAATTAAAATGTATATTAAAATGCATATGAAGTGTCGTATCTCTTCACAAGACTTGGACTAAAAGTCTCAATTCATTTGGCATAAGATGTAATGACCTTTTGGATCTTGTTTTTTTTGGTGACAGAAACCTTGCAGATTTCATTACAAATATTTAAATTTATGTTTCAAAGACATGAGGCAAAGTATTCATTTGAAGAATGAACTAAACTAGTCACTTTGGGTTTTCCAGCTTCAAATTGATACTATAGATTTGCAAAGACATGAGGCAAAGTAAATTCCAACAGAACTAAACTAGTACTTTGTTTTCCAGCTTCAAAAAACAAGCAACTTGAAGAATGGCAAGCCAGTGATCACAAAGGACATGGTAAGTCCTTGGTCTGTACATTGTGTGCCAATGCCTTTTGGAAACTCATAACTGCATGCATGCTGTGTTTCCCTCATTGTACACTCTCATTCCCTTAATCCAGTACACCACACCAACCAATCCTGTCTTGAAGAAATAGCGGCTTGTCTTGGGGAGAAATCCTGTAACAGCCGAATGGTGCCATTTGTCCAGGAATGCAATGCCTATATATGCAACCCCAGTCAGTGCAGAGAGGCATTGAGGCAGTTCTACTCGGCTCTTCCTCACAATGTGGCTGAGAAACTGGTGTTCTGTGACTGTGACAGAGAAGACCAGGAGTGCCAGCAGATGAAAGCCTCTCTACACTCTGGATCCTGTGCGAGTGAACGGTCGCAGACACCCTGGACCTGCCTGGAGGCACTGGACAGCTGCTCTGAAGATACATTGTGCAGGTTAGCCCTCAACAGTGAAGGCAAAGCATTGAACAAATGTTTTACAGCAGGAAATTATTGTAGATTGTAATTTCTATCAACCAGTTATAGGCCAGGTCATTTTTGCTGGGCAAACTGTTTGGAGGGAAAAACACACGGTTCCTCTTAGGAAATTGATGTCACACTTTAGTTTGGGGACCAATTTTCACGATTAACTAACTATGAACTACAACTTATGCCTCAAAAAAATTCTTAATTTTAGCTGCTGATTAATAGTCAGTAAGGTAGTTGTTAAGTTTACGCTTAGTTATTTACGTTTACGTTTAATTATTTAGTAGACACTTTTATCCAAAGTGACTTACAAACGAGGACAATGGAAGCAATCAAAATCAACAAAAGAGCAATGTGTAAGTGCTATAACAAGTCTCAGCTAGCTTAACACAGTACACGTAGCAAGGTTTTTTTTATTATATATTAAATAAAATAAAACAGATGGAATAGAAAAAGATTAGAGCAAGCTAGTGTTAGAGGCCTTTTTTAATTGTATGATAAATAAAAGAAACTGATACAAATAATTAAAAACAATAATACAAAAAGATTAGAAAAGCTAGTGTTATTTTTTTTTAAAGATAACAAGAAGTAAATGAATAGTATGCAAGTCTAATGTAAATATAATTATTAGAGTGCTAGAGTTAGAGGGTCAGATAAAGATGGAAGAGATGTGTTTTTAGATGTTTCTTGACGATGGCTAAGGAGTCAGCTGCTTAGATTGAGTTGGGCAAGTCATTCCACCAGGTGGGAACAGTTAATGTGAAAGTGATTTTGTGCCTCTTTGGGATGGTACACTTATGCATTGTTCACTTGCAGAAGAGGGCACATAAGTCTGAAGTACTGAATTTAGGTAAAATGGTGCAGAGGTGGTTTTGTAGGCAAACATTAATGCCTTGAATTTAATGCGAGCAGCTATTGGTAGCCAGAGCAAATTGATGAACAGAGGTGTGACGTGCATTCTTTTCGTCTCTTTAAAAATTAATCTTGCTGCTGTATTTGGATTAATTGTAAAGGTTTGATAGAACTGGCTGGAAGACCTGCCAAGAGAACATTGCAATAGTCCAGTCTGGATCTTCTTAATGTTGAATAAAGCAAATCTGCAGGACCGGGCAGTTTTAGCAATCTGGTCTGAGAAAGTCAGCTGATCACCAAGTTTAGGGATCGAATAAGACAGAATAAGGCATTAATATGCCTATTAACATCTTAATACTGTATGTACCTGGCTTTCACTGCTGCATTGCAACAGTAACTACTGTGATACGCACAATGCAAGTAAATTGAACTAAGCAGTCAACCAAAAAAGCAGTCGATTGGTCAGAATGTGTAAATAAGAAGGTACAAATTCACACAAATCAGCTAAATTACTAAAGCTAAATAGCTAAATACTCAAAGGTTGAGAGTGTGTGCGAGTGTACAGATGTGCTGTTCCCCAGATGATGAAGCTGGTTGACCATCATGGTCTTTCCAGTTGACTGGAGAGGTTTTAGGTAACTAGAGGCATTGTGGGAATACTTGCATGTATGATTTATATAGACTGCTGATAAAAACAACTCTTTACTATTCACAGGCAGATATTTAGCAGGTACCTCTCCAAATGTTTTGGGGAAAAGGAATCTGTGCATGATACGACCAGTGAATGGCTAAGTCGTCTGGACCCCGACTTCTTTCTTGGGCACGACCTTCAATGCAGGGTGGCATTTGTGGAAACAATGGGTTCAATACTTCATCATCCATGCACTTGTGATGGATTACATAATCATGATCAATACAATTGCAATGAGCTAAAACACATTTTCCAAGACAAGTCCCTCTTCCGTAAGTACTTTCAGAGGTTGTTGGCTAGTTTAACTACTGTACATTTGCATTTGCAAGTACTTCTGGCGTAGTCTCATTCTGATTGATGTATTCTGATTTTACCATTCAAATCCTACTGCTCTCAGGGACCAAAGAAAATGTCCAACATGAAGAATCCCATGAATTACACACTGGGCAACAACCAACCAGCAAAACAAGTACTGAGCAGCAGTGGTTAAGTGTTGAAAATGTCCGACATGGACAATTCGATGATTCAAGCAATGGACAACGACCAACCAATGACTCAAGCGTTAAGCAGCAGTGGTTGAGTGGTGAGTTGATGCACTTAAAGTGCACTTTTCCATTTTCATTACAATATTGCTGATGTAATTAAATGTATTGTCTCTGTTTACACCAGATCAACTGTTGTACATACTGATATACATCTCTGCGTTAATGGTGGTGGTATTGTTTGTGGTCAGTATGGTTTTGCACAGACTTTGGTAAGTTGTCATTATTGTAATGCATACCAAATTAATGTAGA
This sequence comes from Ptychobarbus kaznakovi, assembly GCA_027422405.1. NCBI lineage: Eukaryota > Metazoa > Chordata > Actinopteri > Cypriniformes > Cyprinidae > Ptychobarbus > Ptychobarbus kaznakovi. The sequence continues at coordinate 1,046,495 of CM049801.1, forward strand.
TGTTTTGGTAACACGTTAGTTTAGGGACCAATTCTCACGATTAACTAGTTGCTTATTAGCATGCCTATAATTAATATATTGTCTGTTTATTAGTGCTTATAAAGCACATATTCTGCATGACCATATTCTACATCCCTAATCCTACCAATACCTAAACTTAACAACTACAGCACAAACTATTAATGCGCAGCAAATTAGGAGTTTGAGGCAAAAGTCGTAGTTACTGGTTTGTTCAAAGCGAGAATTGGATCTTAAAATAAAGTTGTAACCAATGTTTAATAATGATTTAATGGTTTTTATTTTAGGAGAATACACCAAGCTGCTGGAAAACCGACTTTTGAAGCCCATCAGTCAAAGTCCCTGATGTTGTCATCTGTTATTATTTAAGTGGCAGTGATATTTATGATACTTAGCACATTGTAGGTACTGTATATATTTTACAGTACATTTTAAATATCATTATAAAATATTTAATATTTTAAATATATTTAATAAATACCCTTTTGCTTTCTGTCAAGCCACAGTTAAGGTTTAGAAGGGATTGTTTTTGCTCTGATATATTATTTATATTGGATGAAAAAATAAATAGTAGTGTGGAACTGATTTTGTTAACATGGGATTGTGAAAAGTGGAGATAATGATTTCTACATGGATACTGATAGTTGACCAGAACATCCAAAATGTTTTATTATTATTATTATTATTATTTCATAATTGTTGTCATTTGGTATGATTAAAATAAGCTTTATTACTTGATGGGTGTCAAAATATGAAGAATTTAAATTTCCTTGATCATGTGACATATAGATATATAGTGAGTTTCAGACCTCAGTGCAAAAAGATAAAATACTAAAAAATAAAAGCTTGTAATAGATGAGAAATAATACTCTCCTGTAATGTGCTAATCTGGTTCTGTTTCAGGGCATACACTAAAAATAAAGTGTTAATGAGCAACATTCAGCGTCTCTGATATCAGTTCTCATTTCTCTTTAACACGTTGTGGAAGATGAATGGCCAGCATGAGGAAAGCCTCTGATAAGAGGACATGCTCTTCTCTTCTTCAGCGCATCTGATGTTCATCATGGTGTGCCAGTCTGTCTCGTTCCCATTCCTACAGACACACGCAACACTTCAATCCAGATGTTTTTAAGTCCAATGATGTGTTTCCTGAACCCCAGTGTCAGGTCCACACTAAATCAGCATTAGCAACTTCACCACAGACATTAACGAGACATTTCACCAAAGTAGTTACCCGTTGTGGTTAAACTTTTATCACACAGGGTTTGACAGTGTTCAAAATTAACTTTGCCATATTCACACCACTCCCTTTTCACAAATTGAAGATTTATTATTATTTTATTATAACAACACACTGTATAAATTTCATTTGGATATTCTTAGGTAACGTTTTTTTCAGTTTAAGCCCTATACACTGCATTATTATACATTTTCTAATCAATTATATTTCTCATATCTGTAGCCATAGTTATAATACATCATAATAGATAATCTTGCAGAATATATCCATGGTTATACATTTTAAGAAAATAATATGGTATAACATAAAATACAGAAAATGGAGTAGCACACCTCTTAATTATTATGCCTTTTTTATAAAATACATGTAATTTTTATATAGTTTCTAAATGGACCCTTTCACTAGATAGTAGAAAAGGATTCGTGAGAGTAAGGGTCCCAATTCTCACAACTCTTAATTTTGCGATTATTAAAAGGGGTACCCAGAACACAGGGGCCTTTTTTATAAAATACATCTTGTTTTGTGCTCTACACAGTCCTGTAACTTACACATAATTTGCTCTTAATGAAACGTTTTTAAAAATCGCTATTTTTCCACGCTAACGTTCATTGCTGATTTGCACAACAGTCCCGCGTTTCTCTGACTAGAGAAAACATCACTAAAACCCACGCAATCGACATACACACACTTTTAGACGGAGAGTTTGCGGTCAACACTTGTCGCCTCTGGTGACATAGCAGCCAGCTAGCGACGATTCGATGACGTAACAGTAACCAAGTGTCTCATTTCATAGGGGTAGTTTTCACCCCTAGCTTCCATGGCCTAGGGGTAAGACGAAGGGGAAGGGGTAAGACAGAGAAATGGGATTCACCCTAAACCTTGGCTCAGAGCAAACGGGATAGCCTTCGTTGTCCCCGTGCATTGATGAGCCTTGGGTGCCGAAACCCTGGCGCAGGTTTGTGGTTTTTCCCTCCTCAGACCACTGTTGGTAAATTCTCCCCATGCACTGCTGGCCCGGGAGCAACACACAAGCCTTGCATCTTCAGACATACTCTGACCAGTCGCCTTGCCATAGCAATTTGGCCATTGTCAAAGTCGCTCAGATCTTTATTCCTGCCCATTTCTCCCACAACCAGCACACTGATTACGAGAACTGATTGTTTTCTTATACCATCTATCTACCACAGACCTTAATATGTGGCCATGTTAGGAGATGATCAACAATATTCGCTTCACCTGTGACTGGTCACGATGTTTTGGCTCATCTGTGCATATTTATGCTGCAAGTAAAACTCAAACAGCCCCACAGGGATTAATAATGTAGCCTTGGCTTTGATTGAAAATGCTTGAAATACACAGCCACAGTACGGAAGAAATTGAGAGAGAAAAAGAGGACAGGTGTAAAACACAAAAAGACAGGGAGAACAATGGAATGGGGCAGAAAATTAAATTAAATTTACACATAATTTTGCTGTGTCAATGTAATACTGCATTTTCTATAATAGGCTTGGCCTTGCCTTCACTTGTTAAATCACCTGGGGATCAAGTCATGGCAGTGTGCTGTAATAAACAGCTGCGTCCATCTGTTTGCTTTCGCTTGTATACACCTGAGAGTGAAAAGGCCTGAATATCTATTACCTTCTCTAATATAGGTAATACAGGCAAACAGAGTGCTGCTTTAAACAATTAGAGCACTCGATAAACAAGGCAAGGAGAGAAGGGCAAATAAGACCAGACCATGAGAGATAAAGAGAAATGTGTTTATGCACAGCACATCCCAACTGTATTTAAACTAGATCGAAAGAAATATAAAATACACAGAGTACGCTATCAGTGCCTAATGTACCTTGAAGCATGAATGCTTTAAAAAAAATCACACAATTCCACAAAATATTTTATTCATCTTAATAAATATACATTTAAAACCTTTCATAACCAGAAATGATAGCTTCCAACCATGCCCAGTATAGACAACTATATGAAGGCAGGCTAAAACGCAGTAAAAGGTATTGGTAAAGATTTGTGATGTTAGTACAAAGACAGGAATATGCGATTTAGTGCAAAGACAATAAGGTACAGCAATAAGGATCATTTTCTTACATTTTACATCAAACATAGTTAATGCTTAAAATATTTGACCCCTACAAATATGTATATAAAAAGGTAGCACTTTATTTTAAGGACCAGTTCTCACTATTATCTAGTGTGCATACTACTAACATATTGGCTGTTTATTAGTTAATAATTAGTTTATTATTCTGCATATCCCTCAATCCTACCCCTTACTATTAATAAGCAGCAATTTAGGCAACTTGTTGATGCAAAAGTTTAGTTAATAGTGAAAATTTGACCATAAAATAAAGTGTCCACATTTGCACAGACTATATTAATGTGACTTAAACAGCATGCATGCAATCAGACTTGATGAGAGGATTCTTTGTTTCGGTTATTCGTTTTAACAAATGTTTGCACTGAATACTTGTGTCTTTTTCCATATTGTTTTAGATTTATTGTTAATACTATTGAAGTGGCAGTTTATAATAGAAAAGATAATAAGAGCCTCTGTAGTGCTCTGAGCCTGCTGTGAACTATGCTGCTGCCTCTCTGTAGTCTGATTGTGACTATTTATGAAGAAGGATATGAATCAGTGAGGGGGGGGGGGGGTACTATCACAGATAGGGGGTCATCAGCCTCATGTCATGTCATATTTTCTTGGTTATCTATTTTTAGCGTTTTCTGTTTGACAGAATCTACAAAAGGCACAGGCTCATTTATTTGGCGTAAAATGCCCATGTTTCCTGTTATAGGCACAATATAGAATATAGTAGATATTATTAACTTAAATACTGCATCAACAACTCTTAAAATGGCAAACAAAGTAAAAGCATTTAGCAGAGGCCAAAAGTCTGAAAGCAAGGTTTACTATATCACACGATTAATGTGGTTTTAGACTTTTGGACCACGTTGTATGTATTTTCACTTAGAATGAAAAGGCTGGATGTTTTTAGTAGCTTGGCCGACCTTGGAGTTAGTTGTTCGATTTAAAGCTTGGCAGATGAATTCTCCCGCTTCCATCACTTTCAACAGGTCCACCCCCTGCATCACAAACACAAACACCACCAACAGTGACCAATCACAACAGACACCAGGGGGCGCAGCAGCAAAGGAAACTGCCAGCCTGAGCTTTGTGTGCTGAGATGTTATCTGTGTGAGGATTTAGAAGAGGAAGCAGTTAAAGGGTGTGGATTCAAAAAAAAAAATGTGTGAGAAACTGTAGAACATAATTACTGCAAACTTACTGCCACCAGAATATCAGGTATATCAGGACCGGTATCCACATCTTTACCCAAATAAAACCCTCCAGACACCCTCTCACACACTCATGTAAATGTAGTGTATGCACTATGACACAAACAGTTTTCCACGTTTTATTCAATTGTTCTTGAGACAGCGGGAAAAACTGATTAATGGAAAAACTGGGATTGTAGTCGAAGTGTGTGTATAAACATATACAGTGGCCTCAGAAAGTATTTGGATGCAAAAGTCAAACATAAAATGTGTGCATGTCTTTGCATGATGTAACAAAATATCTGAGCAAGTGGCATTTATTTTAAACACAGTTTTCAACCAAAATGTTTCACAAAGAGATGGCCACAATTGAAATGATACAGTAGATGCACTGCCCAAAAATGAAGACAGGAAGAATTAAGATTAAGTTTTCAGAGTGTAGAAATGTAATTAACATGCTGAATTTCAATGTAAGCGGATCTGCACCCTAAAAATATATATATACAAAAATTAAAAAGATATGTGAAAATAGGGCACAATGTACTGTATTAATATAAAGTTTTTCACATTTTTTTTTATTAGGTATTGTATCTGTATTTTCATTTGTGCACTGTGTTGTGTTTTAGGATGAATGGAAACGTCAGTAAAACTAATGGTTAATGTCCTGGCAGAAAGTTACAAGTACATTTTTTAACAGTGTTACATCCTAAAAAAATTACCACTGAGAAAACTTTGTGCAGCATTTAAATGCAAATGCCATTTGCTTTGATTTTATGCATCTAATGGCATTCAGACATTTTTTTGAGTAACTTAAGTGCCCAAAAATGTCATTGCTTATTAATGTAACATTCTTGGTGATTAATTTAGAAAACCGAGACTTACGGTTTCAATTCCAAGACCATGTAGCATATATAAAACATCCTCAGTAGAAACATTGCCAGACGCTCCCTTGGCATACGGGCATCCTCCAAGACCTGCAACCGAGGAATCGACCACAGAAACCCCCATCTGCCAGACACAAATGAAAAAGACCGGTTAGAACCAACCTACGACACCTAGGGGGTGTTAAACCCATAGAACAATGGTGTCCATTATCTCAAGGTATTCACATGTTACTCTTTTTCTGGGAGACTGGCATAGACGGAACATCTGGTACGTTATGGAGCATCTGTACCTTCTGCTGGACCAGGCATTATTTAAAGCCGGATATGATGCCATAGCAATTCTACTCTGGATATTAATCACATATTAAGGAAAACATGAGGGTAAATCAGGAGATTTATTTTAATATAATAAATGTGTTCTTTCAAGGTTGAATGTGAGCAAAGGATAACACAAAATGAGAAATAACAATCGTAAATGACCTCTGGTGGGACAGCACTCCCTTTTCCAAAACCAGATTTCCTAATGTGAAAGATACTTGGTTTTGGCAAACAGGAGAACCGTTTGTACTCAAGGCGACATAATAATTCAATGTTAATCACGCAGAGGCACTATGGTTTAACCTTGAGTACAATGCCTCAGTCTTCAGTGGTCCTGAATAAATACAGCTCACACATATGAAAAAATAATCACCTGTAAATGCGCCTACCGTCTCTATGAACTCGCACAGCGGCAGGTTGGATTGCACAATGTTCATAATCAGAGTAATTGTAGATTTTCAACAGGGTGTGGAAAAAAGGCATTTTTACAGTGGACCACAAGTGTCTGGCCTCCATATGAGAATTAATGATGCATTTTGGGCCAGTCTTGTACATCTGCGTTGGAGCGCTAAACCAAACACCCAGAAGATGTTGCTTAGCAAAGGATTAGACCTGTTAACGAACTCGAATGGACTTCAACGAACTCTGTCACGCTGCTGACATGATTCCCTGAGTTTATGAGTTACAGGAATACAGAAATTACCAAAGAACCAAACTCAGGACCTAATACGAGGACTCAGATCGCATTGGGGTTTACTTTGAGCTTTGACAGGGACTCGGTTGTCTTTTTGAATGACTTTCAGTGTTGTTGTTGTTGTTGTTTTAGTAGTATAGTATATTTGAGCACAATTAGTGTTATGTTACATTATAGGACAAAGGCAATGGCAAACTAACAACTTTTGAATGTTGCTGTGATCTACTAGCACACTTTTATTCTGAAATGACAGAAGCCTGAAGCACTTTTTTCAAGTCAAGAAAAAACATTTGTGATATTTCTACACACTGAATTCAGTGATATTTGCTACATAACAGGCATATATACATTTTAAAATGTTTAAATAATTTAGAATTATTTGTAATAACATGAATATGAAAATAACAACTGGTTCTACCAAAAACTTACCTAACAGTTTCTAGCTGAAATGAACACTAGTGGCAGAAAAACACTGATGACGTTTATAACTTTTTAAACAAATTATGATTATTTATTAAAAAGTTGATTATCAATTGTTTTGTTACTGTTCTTTGCACAATGCTATGTTTCACTTTTACCATAGTGCATGATTTGTAAACTAATATATTCTGACACATGCATCAGATAACTAGCTCCATATAGAGTTTATGGCTTTTGTGATGTAGTAAAATTGCTCGTTAGCTCACCTGGTACAGCATTGCACTTCTAATGAGGAGCGCTCAGGTATGAGTCCCGTGAAACTAAATCATGATAACAGAGCTCAATGATTTGAATATGGTATGGTTTCTTCAGCACATGTGCTTTTATCTCACATTTGTTACTTTGTTCACATTATCAGTTAGGTTTAAGGTATAGCATTTAGTGTAGTAGGTACATTATTTTCAAACTCCATAGAGCATTAATCTTTTAATGCCACTCACCATATTATTAATATTAATTGCATTATTTAATGTTCTAATTATTACAATACCCAGCGTTTTAAACATTGACACATTCATCTATTTCGGAGAAAACTAAATGTTTAAATTACACTTAAAAAATCTCAAATGTGCAAAAAAACTGTGTAATATAATTTCGCAGAAGTTTTGCCACAGGCACGCTTTTTCATTGAGCCTGGGCTGGGAAATAAAGTTAACCTGGATCACTTTGTGTTTACAATTCATGCTTTAAATGAACCCAAATACGGACCCACGGTGGACAGTCCACACAATATGACAAACAACTCATTAGATGCAAAATAACTGTGCTGTCAAGCAGCAATTCACAAAAATACAATAAAAATATCCACCTGCCCAAAAAAAGCTATGTATGTCTACAGAGGATTTAGAATATACTGCAGAAGTCATATGGATATTCTAGGACATGGCTAGGACATTCTTCAAATATTCACCCTTTGTGTTCCAAGTAAGAAAATAAAATGGGCTTGAAACAACACGAGGGTGTGTAAATGACAGAACTTACATTCTGGGCTGGATTGCCACTTTAAATCAGTAGACAGCACATTCCCTGCAGGAGTTTTAACTTACTAGCTATTGGCAGGTGTGGAAAATAAGCGAGTGATGTATATGGAAGAGTCCCTGGTCTCGTATGCCGTCTGGCTACCCAGAAGAACTTTTGAAACCTACAAATTAGAAAGCCAAGCATCTTCTGCCGGCATCTCTCTCTCTCTCTCTCTCTCTCTCTCTCTCTCTCTCTCTCTCTCTCTCTCTCTCTCTCTCTCTCTCTCTCTCTCTCTCTCTCTCTCTCTCTCTGCTCGCTCGCTCTCTGTCTCTCTTTAGAAGCATTGCAGATTAAGGTATTACAATGTTTTCCATATGTCGTCTTGACTGTCATGAGAATATTAAAGACATTTTCCAGCTTCCCAGGCAAAGCCAGATGTCAGGAGGGGGGAAATGGGGATGGAATCCAACAGAGCGGTGAAATTAACGCTCCTATCCTGCTTTTGACCTCAATATAGCATCAGTTAATACCAATAAGAAGTTGTATTCTGGACATGCAGACCTTTGGGGCATGGCAAACTAACTAAAAAAATAATAATAAAAGCTGCTTTCCTTTGCTGAACAATGCCTCCTAATTTCTAGCTTTTCTCAGCAACAAGGCCCTATTTCATAGCTGGGCCATCTGAGTTGCTTGTAATTGTTGTTTTTGTTGGCGTGAGGAAAGGTAACCATGCCGCTTTGCGCTGTACTTGCATTTCCAAACATGGGCTTTTGACTTTTTGCATCAGGGCAAGATATTCTGCAGGGCAGACGCTTTGTAATTTTGAGTGGTAATTTGCTACGTCGCCAGCTCTTTCTGCGTCCACCCGCTGTGAGAAGGAAGAGGGCCTGAAGCAGACCAAAGCGTACAGGGACTCGCTCCAGATTTGCTGACTCTGAATACTGTGAGAGGACATGATGTTCAGCAAACAGTGCTCAGGAACTCCAAATTGAAGCCGTTCAATTAGTTTAGCTTGGCTTGAAAACCAGATGTGGTGTTAAAATCACAGATCACGTTGTGGGCCCAAGAGCCTTCGTGTTGGAGCCCTGCAAAACCTGCCTAAAGTTGTGGCGTAGTTGCAGGCGTGGGCGGAAATTCTGGAGAGAGCTAGAATTTGACATGAACAATGACCGCCTCAGCTGACGTCTGAAAGGCACAATGCAGAACGGTCTGTTTTCTGTGAAACAGAGTTAACTTTGACATTTCCACAAGATATTTCGTTTGTGGGAAACCCAGCGTGCTGATAGCTTTCCGATTTGGGAACAGAGCTTCCATGCAATAAATACATAAAGCTGTCTCTACGAAAGCAAGATGCAGATTTTCCTTGGTAACGGATTTCTGAATGATCAAGACAAAATAGAAAATAAATGACTTATTTTAAAGTAAAGATGGAAATTCTATGTCATAGGGCCCTACAGCATGAATGCCCTCTATGGTTCGGGATCACGGTCTCAATGCCAAGGTAAAGAACGTACCACCTGAATATATGTGACTCACGTAAACACCTCTATCGAGCGGATGTGCTGGCAATAGTTTCCTTGTTCATACTCATGCATGAGGGTAAACTTGCATGTATGCACATAATGTAGGTGAGCCCCGTTCCCAATCCATTGGGATTGAACAAAATGCATATATATTTGGGAGACAAATTCAAATAACATTAAGTTTAAAACCCACTACTATCTATAAAACTCAACTTCCTGAAGCTGTCTGTATTCAGTGTAGTCATGTTAATTGTCTTTATATACTGTATGGCTTTCCACTATGCACACTGCTTCAAAGCAGCTTTATATAAAAAAATATTGCTGTAGTAATGTTGTTAAGTTTTCCTAAACACCTTTCAGATTCCTCACTGTGTTTTGAATTGTTCGTAGAAATGTGGTCCCTAACTGACCCGCGCATGTTTGGCCTGACATGACCTTGGAGAGCTGACCTGCCCTCAGGCCTCGGGGGAAAGAACCGACACTTCAAATCCTAGCAAACGACCTCTCCACCGACCTCTCCCTATGGGGCACAAGCTCCACAAGCTTTTAGGACAGTTTGTTTACATTGTGAATACGGATTTTCTTCCAAATTCTCACATACCTCCACATGCTTATTTTTAAATCTGAATTAGTTTTTTGTTTATTTATTTGTTTTGTTTTTTTCATTATAGTCATTGGTAATCCTCAGTAGATTCTCATTGCTGTGATGCAGTTGTGTTCAATGCATTACATTAAGAAAATATAATTGTTTTTTATTAAATGTATTTTTTAAATTCTATTCAAATTTTATTTAAAATAAAGTAATTTAATTCAGCAAATACAACCATTTCAGTTATAATTTAAATAATCACACTATTACATTTTTGCATAACAGTATGATTTCTTAAATTCTTACTTAAAATTTTTAGTTGTGCTGTTCAGAGATGTCGACAGCAGATACAATTGCAGCTAATATTTTATAGAAAAACGTATCCCAACTTTACATATATTACATCAATAGTTTATTAATATTATCATTATGATTATTAATATTATTATTATTATTTATTTATTTTACATTTTTTTTACATTTTTATACATTTTATAATTTTTTATATACTTTTTTTATAATTATTATAATTAATTTATATATATATTTTTTTAAATATCATACATTAAACTGCATCGGTCACAAACATATTGTGTCACAAAAGACATATGATGTTATTGCTCATGTATTTTGTTTTGTTGTCTTAATGTCAGTAATAGCCTGCATATTTGGGAAAAATACCTTTAGGCATCATAGTGCTGATGTAATTTTCTGATGGAAAATATTTAAATGAGGATAAATTTAGAGGACACACAAGTTGCAACAGATGTGTGTGTGTGTGTGTGTTTTTTAAGGAGTTGGACTAGATGCTACATTTGTTATATATTTCAAAGATGTTTCTACTTTAATAATTTCTAATATTGCTACCATCCAGTTGGCGAGTAACTCATTTTTGTACTTGCATTTGGCACTCGGCTAGTGTTAATGTTGGACCTTAATACTAGATGTTGTTCCCAGAATGACTGTGTGAAGAACTGGTGCGTTTTCCAATCTGTGGTATTATGCTTCATTTACTCCAGTCTAGATGACAACAGACAGGCTTTCACTCTAATGCCTACAGTTCTCTTGTTGAGATATATTTGTAGGACATCAAATAAATCATCCTAACATGGAAGAGGGCTGAAGAATCATTCTGTGATTAAGTATCATAATCAATTTCATATTATGATCAAAGGAGGGGGAAAGTATTTTTGTGATACGTTTGTTTCCCAGCCATGACCACAGGACCGCTGGGACGGCTCGAAGCCTGTGTGCTGACCTTCCACACTTCAGATCATGACTACATAAACACAGGTCACCGCTTCATGCGCGGGTCAGCCACTTCCTGAGAGGCACCCTGCCAGTTCAGATATATGTACGTCTCCCCAGGAGTCAAAGCTGCGAAGAGTTCGTCAAACCCTCCCCCGTGTTTTCATGCATGCTTTCGCAGTAATGGGAGCCGTGCTAATCACTCATCAAAGTCTATTACAAAGATCTCCTAGTGACACTGAGCCACATAAAACCCATGTAAACAGTGAACAGAACTGAATCTCATAATATAACAGGATGATCTAGAGGGAAATAGTACTGTGTTCCCTGTTGTTGTTTTTTAGAAATTTTTAGACAATTTTTAGATATCAAAGAAGAATTTAATGTGAAACGGTTTAGTCCAAAGTGAAAAAGAGGAAATATTGGGGTCTTTTTCTCAGGAAAAATCTGAGAACTAGGAGTATTAAGAACATACTGTATATATATATATATATATATTAGATGCTTTACAAACACACAGACACCGAAGACGATTATTTCTGTATTTTGCTTTAATGTGCTATTGATTTGGGATTTACAAACGTTTGTAAATATATAATAATTCAGTGAGATTTTATTTTGAACAAGCAGTCCTGGATCAGTAGGTCCGGCCCACACAGAGATCTGATCTCACCATCTTCAATTCAGAGACAGAAGCAATAGAAGAACTGTGGCAACATTTCCAAGATGCTTGAAACAAGTCCAAGACGACTGGCATATCAACCAGCGCCAAAACTGAGTGCACCGTTAACATCAAATCTTTGAAAATACGATAATGACTGAAACATAATCATTTTCACGGATGGTATGTTCCAGCACCTAATGATTTATTTCGGTTTAGGACCACCTCTTTCCTCATAAATTACAGATTTCCCAAGGTTTGGACTTGATTTACGATAGGAATAGATATATCATGGCACGCTGTGTCAGGAAGGAACACTAGTTCTGGCTTTCACCATCAGTTGGAGCGAGAACGGCACAAATCTGCCTGTCCGGAGCAGTCTGGGCTCACAGAGATCTAGCCACAACACGAGGACTTCACCGCATTCATATCACCAATAAATAACCAGACCAAACCTATTTGAGCTACTATCTGAGGGAGTTCACTTTTCCCTGAGAAAGCCATACAAAGAGCCTATAATGTCTTTATCCTGAACAAAAGCCATGGTGACTCTGAGCTGACAGGGTGAGCGGAATTAATTTCTGGCTCAGCTGGTGGTGGAGACGACTGGCGAACCCTAATGAAAAACTATGATAAAATCTTTCATTTCCACCAAGTTTTTGCTAGGGGGTCAGTGGAGGAGGACAAATGACGGGCAGTTATTATTTTCAGTGCTCTTGGGGTGTCTGTGATATATCGGTTCAATGCTGATTCACCGTCCAGAATTTGAAGCTGTTTCTGTCTCCTCTCATTGTTGTCAAAGATACTTAATATTGATGTTACAATGATTGCTGCGATTGTACCCTTGCTGGAACATTGAACAAGTCTGAATTTCCCTTTGCAACTATTATTTCCTTAAAAAAATAAGGTTTGGCAAATAAGGTCCTACATACCAGTAAGAAAAGCTTGCAGATTTCCAGACAAAGATTATCTATAAACACAATTATCTTGTTAATGGCAGTTCTTGGGCATTATTTCTAGTCCTTGACTACCCTTAATCTGTACAATATATGTTTTTACAAACTAATTTGAGCTCACTCGGCTATAAACCTCTGTGCCATTTAATGTGGCATTTCAACAACAATGTACCCTTACATTTGACTATTTTACAAAAAAAAATATATATATATACTTTAGTATTTTATAATACAACTTTTAGGCATGTTATTATTATCATTATTATTAGTATTAATGTCAAAATATTTCTAGCTCACTATGCAGATACCCTGATGCAGCAGTAAATGTTCAACGCATGGTTAAGGGCAGAATTTAATATCAGTTTGTCGGACCAATGGTAATAATACATAATGTGGCTTGTTTGGGTCTACAGTGTAGCTAATTACTTCTTCTTCTTAAAAAAAATTATGATCACAAAATAAAATGTTGTTAAACATTGTCAATTTTTAATAGATGACAAACTAGAAAAACTGAAAATCTGTTATTGTATTAAAAACATAAAAAGACAGTAAGTTTGACAGATGTTTAAAAATAAAAGAATTTCATTTTCAACTTTACTAGAAAAAACGGGTACACTTTATTTTAGGGTCTCTTAACTAGCTGATTATTAGCATGTATATTACTAGAATATTAGCCATTTATTAGTATTAATTAAGCACATATTAATGCCTTATAATACATTACCTTATTCTACATCCCGAATCATACCCAAGACCTAAACTTCACATTTAACTTAACTATTAATAAGCAGCAAAATAGGAATGTATTGAGGGAAAAGTCATAGTTAATAGTGAATAAGTGTTCCCTATTCTAAAGTGTTACCGAAAAAAGTTACAAATAAACAAACAAGCAGAGAGAGAGAGAGTTAAAATGATGAAGTTAAGAAAGTTCTGGTTTTGGAGTACTTCAGGTATGTGGACTTTGCTCATTGTTTTCAGTTGGTGAGGTATCTTTGTTAATTTTCCGTCTTTTGAAAAAGGACCCCCTGTCATTCACAGAGAAAATAAAATCAGAGAAATTCAAGGCCATTTCTGTGGTGCACCGACCACAGTTAGAGTTACACTGTTACAGCTGGAAAGAGACGGATAAACAGACAGACAGGGCTAAAAAGGGGTGGGAGGCGAGAGTGGAATATACTAGAGCGCGGGGTTTTCCTTTTCCCCAGTCTCCCTCTGTTTAGTAGCGAGTGATGAAAGGATAATTTTTCCCTTGCCCTTTAAGCGCAGCATTGTCACAGAGTTCAACGGCCCTAGCGACAGATGAGTCGGAGCCCCCGAGGGCCCCGCTCCAGCCTCCATCTCCTGCGCTTTGTCAAGAACCAAGCCACTGTCATATGAAACAGACATCTAATAGGTGAGCCTTTGTGTCCAGCCCTTCACATCTGCTGACCCCCCCCCCCCCCCCCCCCAGCCCCCAAAGAGCAGCGGTGTTCTGCGAGGAAGACAAACTGAGAAAGAGCTCACAAAGGGCCTTGGAGAGCTGATAAAGTCATGCCAGTGTTATTTCTGAATTGCGGTCGCGCTCTGTGGTTTAAGGTTCGCGAAAATTGAACCACAGGCAGGCATTGTTTCATAAAAGCGTTTAGTCGTCACATTCAAATACGCCTGGCAGTTTTGTGTAAGTGTATTTTGGCTGGTATCTGTTGTTGTTGTTGGTCTGTGCTGTTTGGGTGAATGTAAGTTAAATTGCTTATACTCCAGTGGGTTTTGGAGGGCTGTTTCAGTAGCTTTCGTTGCCTTCCCTGGAGGCCTGTGTGTGTATGTGAGGTAAGGTGGAGAGACACTCTAACACTGCTTCATGTTTCTTTATTACTCTGTTTCTCTGGATTTATGTGCTCTGTCATAATAAGTTATTTTAAATAGTTGCAAAATAAATCTAAAAATATACACAATGGCAGATGTAAATGTTTTACCAGTGCATTGCATGTTTCATACTTATTTTGTTATCCTTGCATTACTGTGCCACTAACAAATTCAGTCAAATGACTGTGTTATTAAATCAGATGTTTTATTAGATAATTGTAGGGCCCTTTGCAATGATAAGATCGAAATGTGTAAAAAAGTAAATAGCAATGTTGTAAAGTGTAAATGTGTACCTTGAATGCAATGTAAGTCACTTTGTCTGTAGCTGTATCTGAAGCAATCTCAAAATGATTTCAGAAAAAGACTGGGAGTGGGCGGGGCTTAAACCAGAAGTTTCTATAATTAAATGACAAATTTGTTTTACATATGATTATAAGTCGTTTGCCATTTTTTTGTTTTGTTTTTTTATTTGTTTGTTTGTTTTGTTTCATAAGTATGACTTGAATAACTTTCAAGCTACAATACACTAGAATAATTACCTCAAAAAACATTATCGTTATCTATTTAGTTGATAATATGGAGCAAATTTGAGGTACTGTTGCTGCCATTTCATTCCCATTTCACTTCTGTTATAGAGTATGCCAATTTTGTTTAGATAGAGGTAATCTCATCTGCAGCATTTTGGCCTGACACAGTTTTGCGTGTGTGTGCGTGTGTGTGTGTTGGGTTCGAGAGAGTGTCCTCACTTTATTGCATGTTTCATCTTAACCCAAACCTCAAAGTCATAATCTTTTCCTCCCTCTTTAATATCATTCTATCAGTGATCAGGTTAAAATATTGATTGTGTACTTTCCTTATGATAATTCCATGAATCATTTTTTATTACAGTTATACAAATGTATTTAAATATATTATTATTAAAACATAATTATTATAATTATTATTTACCCCAGAGGAACTTGAACTTCCATACAAAATAGCTAATATGAGCACATGGAAATTGAAATAAATAATTAGGTGTTTGAAAATGTCTGAGACAACTTTTACTATGTATAATATCTGAACAACTTAAAAAATAATACACAAATTACAGACTAGTACTGGAAGAGAATAAGAGAAACATATTGTGTATCATATCGTTCAGGTTTCAAACACTTAAACAGACATATCAAACAGTAGAAAAGGTGTATGATTCAGTATTCTAGTTAATATTACTCTTTGTAATTTCTAATTTCTGAGAGACGCACAGAGATGGCAACACAACTTTTTGATTTGCAATCATGTTGTGCTCATTTCATTCATAGAGTTTACATACTCATTATTGCATAATAGTTGTAGAGCTTTACTGTATGTATAATAGTGCCAAATATTTTCCTATTATTAGAATTCGTTATTCGTTTATAAGCCATTGTCCGTGTAATGTCAACACTATTATTGAACTGAAATGAATCAACACTGAGCTGACATCAGCAGAAAAGACACTTCACTGTCCCTGTCCTTTAAGTGTCTTCAGTTGCTGAATTGAACTTGTTTCACAATGAATTAACTTTACACAGTTACTGAACTGGACTGAATCAACACTGAACTGCATAGAGCTGAAGAACGGCACTAGTGCTTTGCTACAGCTGCTTTACAGCAAATTTTGTATTTGCCTCTTTTTTGAAGTTTGCATTGCTGATTCTGTTCCTTTCCTGTTTAATACTGTACAGCTGCGTTGACAGATCTGTTTAAAGTGTAATACAATAAATGTGACTTGATAGTATTAAATGTATATTCTCTTAAGCGTCTCTTCACCCTGACAATAGTTGACCTGAAAGAGGTACTGTTAGAAGAATACAAATCATGCTATTTTACTCTAATACTCTCTCTTGCATATTAAGAATGTGATGCATGATTGAGTTGCATTACACTTTGTAACACATATTTAGTTTCACTTACATTTTTGTATTGTTCCTCTGTAATTCTGGTGCTGGTGCTTGCTATTATTACTGTTTATTTTCATGTAGCATCAATATTTTGGTAAATATTTAGGTCAAGTACATTTTAGAACATTGGTGTAGTACAGATACGTTTTTGTACAAATGTTGAATGTTTTTAAAGATATTTAGCTTTTTCAAGAATGGGAACATTCTAGAAGTTTCTGTGATATTCTAGTGCTTTCTGGAACATTCCAGAACACTGTAGCTGTAGTCGGTAAAGACAAAAATCATCCAACTCACTTTTGGTAACTCTTGTTGTTGTTAGCTCAGTACTATGCATGTGCCATGTCATTTTTATGCATGAGTAATAACAGATTCACTTTCAAGTTCTCAACATATATTTTTTTAAGTTTTCAGAAGCACTGTTAAAGATACACAGAAGTAATGTGATTTTTATTATCAGCATGTCACACGCCATACACATTTGTGAACCTCTCTGTGAAATCCAGGCTAAAGTCTCAAAATCTAATTATGAGATAACAAGCATCAAAGTTTGATTTATACCATTGATTTCACTTTAATTTCAATCTTTGACATGACCTTAAATTTTCACAGAATGTGAATTTTTTACCATATGAAGGATGATTTTTTGTAGAAAACAGCAAATCACAAAAAAATACTTTAGCTGTGTTTTCACAGAGATGGTCACATTTGTTTCACAGTGTTATGATTTGTGTTCAGAATGCAGCAATGGATGAAAAGACCTAGATTAGCAAGATATATTTGGAATATATTTTGCTCCAAAAGCCCGATACAGTTTTCTCTGCGCACGCATGATGCTTTATTGCTATAGATGGCACTACAGGTGACATTTATGATGGTTTGTTTATAATATACCCATCGCCCAAACCGTCACACATGTATGCACAGTGTCCCTCGTGACTGTGACCACCGTAATGTCACTCACCTGCAGAGCAATGAGTATGTTGGGCAGAGCCTGACCGTAAGTGTTGTGGCAGTGCACCGCCAGTGCGCTGACCGGCACCTCTGTCAACACATCGCTCAGCATCTTAGCCATGGAGCCCGCGGTGCCTACGCCAATGGTGTCCCCCAGGGATACCTCATAACAGCCCAGCTCAAACAACCGCTTTGCCACCTGGGCCGGAACAGAGGAAAGCCATGAAAACCCTGTCCCCTCTGGAAACATAAACAAGATGAAGGAGTGCACACAGAGAGCTCATTCTGAGCGTTAGAAAAGCACTGGCGTGTTACAGCGTCATGCAGGTTTTTTAGCAAACATCGTAATAAGGGCCTTGTGGGACTACGAAAATTGTGGGAAGAAAAAAATGCAAAGCGCTCAACACTCAGTGAGATTTATCACATACTGGAAGGCCCATTTAATCTTGCTTCGTGCCGTTATACATGGAACAATGCTATTCGGATTGAACAACGCTATTACAATACCTTTGTGACTTGTGACGGTTTTACTTGTCCCTCATACGGACAGCCGAGAGCACAGGAAACATACCTGGAAAGAAGTGAAAGAGCTATGAGACTTAAAGTTCAGCAAATGCTGGAGGATATATAGCTTTGAGCATACAGTACCAACAGTCATGCAACATAGGTGAAACAACGCCAAGTGCTGTTTTACTGCAACCGCAAGCAGAACGGTCCACAGAGGCCAGAACCGCTCTTACAACGGATTACATCTATCAGAGAATAAAACTAAATGTTCAGCAGTAGGCGAAACATATGGTCGGTGTCAAACGGTTGTGACAAATAGTACCAATAGTGTTGACAGTGGGAATGAGGAACGGTGCTATAGAGCGACATACAAGCTATATGCACTTTCCATATGTGAAGGAAACATGTTCTGCTAGAAACAGTGAACAAACAAGTGAAAAGTTGAAAATGTTTCTCTTGGGCTTGTGGTCGACAGACGATACTGCTGTGTGCTACCAGAATTTCCGTGGAGTCTCTTCTTCAATGTAAGGTGTTGAGTCACATTTGCCAAAATGAGTTTGTGAGGCTGAAGTGACGTTTTTTTTGTTTCTTATTCAGTAAAGAGCACAGTCTAAAAACTCTGGACACATCTGGACTTGTACTTGTAACTGTTACAAAGCAACCACACTGCATGCACATCTGGAACTTGACTTATTTACGCATTAATTCTGGAATAATTTCATGCTGCTCTGGTGCCCCATCTCAAAACCTCAAAGGAGAACAGTATAAAAAAATGTAAGTACAATAAAAGAGACCACTGACCTTTCAGTTATACCAAAGATCAGTGTTGGAACTTGCTTATATAACAAATGGCTCCTGAAAACTATAGTCCTGAAGTCCAAGCTCAGTGGTCATTCAACACAGGGACAATCACCTGGATCAAGTGTCTGACTCAGTGGTATTATTATGTTGGCAGCTCAGAGGTAAACCTTGATTTTTTTCTTAATTATTTTATTTCAGTTTATTTTATCAAGCATTCTGCTACCAATAAGAATTCTGCTGATTTTGTAGGAAAGTCGTAACAATCATTATTGCAGAACATTAAAAAACATCAGCGAGGGTCAAACCTACTACTATCCAGAAACTACTTCAGACCTTGATCCAGTATGCCACGCAACTCCTGTGATTAACTATGGAGACATGAATTCAGCAAAAAGCTCTGCCAATGTTGAAAATAATGTGTGACCCTGGACCACAAAACCAGTCATAAGTAACAAGGTTATATTTGTAGCAATAGCCAACTATACATTTGATATGTAAAAATTATACATTTTTATTTTATGAGGGGTGGGGGGGGGGGTTCAATGGGTGATACTGTTGGCTATTACGTTAAGTCAACCCTAATCCTGAATATGAGGTTACAGTCTTGCCTACAACCTTCCCTTTAGCAGACCTTTCTCTGCTTTGAAACAACAACCCTTTGAGTAAGGAAACCAAGCCGGTTTCTGCATCATTGGCAGAATTTTGGTCAGATTCTCATTCAAAATTAGTGTTGAAGTGTGAAAGTGCACATAATGAACACTCGCCTATTACTTGATACGAATACTGGGTCTGTGGCACAAAGCCATGCCTTCCCGTCAGGCTGCAATCGTTTCCAAGTTGATATTCTTCCTGCTCAATGTCAAACCAAAGATGGATTCCAGAGTCTGCTTGTATTAACATAAATGTTTGCTCCTGTCCTAGTTAAGCAGTGACTCAGCACAGGGGACTGTGGTACTATGATGGCAGCTTATGGCCAGAAATATGGAGAGAGCTTTATTTCTGCAAAAATTGAAAGTCCACCATGCAAAGTGTGACGCATCACTTGCACTGTAATTTATTAAAAATTCTGGATAATTTGATTATGATTTCAACTATCAATGAGAATGCTCTGATTGGCACATTTTGGCACAGATGTTTCCCCAAAATCAGCGGTCAATTAATTCTGTATTAGGCTGCCAAGGGTTCATCCGAAGCAAGGGAGTAATTAACCATACAGCTACCAGTTCTTTATCCTCGACACATTCCATCACACCTCTGTTTAAACACAATTGTTTCGTACAGTCAACCTGACTCGGCATCATTACCTGATGTTGATTTCCTTTCGATACTCATGCACATAATAAGCACTGGCCTAAATCTCAAAGAAAACACATAGAAGACAGCTGTGTCGGTGGAACACACCCGCGCACTGGTATGCCTTCCCGTTTGGCTGCAGAGATGACCTGCTCAAACCTCTGCAAACTCTCCTCTATGGAGCAGTTGATGTTCTTCCTGCTAAAAGTCTCTGAGGCGGAACCAAACACTGCCACTTCAGTAGCTCCTGCTGCAACCTTTAACAGGAAACATTTAATCAAGTGTGTGCTTATAGATGTTGGCTTGTGAGCACAACTCACATGATTAGCAGGCAAAGCAGTTAACAGAAATGGGCTAAACATTTACAAATAAATGGTACAAGATGTAAAGGTTGCGCTCTTATGTAAAGCAAAGGGGCAGTGAATGCGTAGGCAGAGCGCATGCATAAATAAAGTGGTTTATTATACAAGAAAAACATAATTGACCTGGCATGGAAGGTAAATTGCAAATGTCACTTGTAAATGAATGTAAATTATGCAAATATTTACTTACAGCTGCCTGGAAGCCCTGAATATTTGGAGTCAGAACAGGGTATCTAACGTCAGGAGACCTTTTAATCCCTCTCAACACTGCAGTGTGGTCTGCCATCTGAAAAAACAAAAAACAAACCAACAAGTTTATACTCAAGCTTTATCCCAACGGGTTTTGCGCAAATGCAGTTTTTGGACGTGAATACCAAATGCAGTGATTTTGTGTTGACAGAAAAGCCACAGGATATCAGCCAACATGCTCCTGAGGATAACAATCACATCTTATTACCTGTGCTACCCACTTTGAAGACACAAAGCTAGTGGCTTCGATGACGGGCAGCCCGGTCTGAGAGAGCATGTCTATCAGCTGGATTTTGACCTCTGTCTGCACTATTTCCTGCAGAAACACAATAAATGCAAAAGTCTTAGGTTTCTATGAACACATCCAGAGAGTGTGTACATTTGTGAGCCTGTGCAATTGCGATGAATAATTTATTTGCCACCATCACCGAATGAATAGTTTTCCTGTGAATACATACGATAGGACAGTATCTGCTTAAAAGCTTGTTGGAATAATTTGCCTGTGGCGACATTTTTTGCTCAATTATAATACAATGTTTCAGTGAGTGGCATTAAAACATTGTTCAGATTTATATGTAACAGATGCTGAATGTATCCCAGTTGGTTTCGCCTGAAACATCACGGCCGTTTGCAAAATAAATAACCATTGAGTGATGCTAAAAGGTTAACACTCTATTGCATTTGAAAAAAAAACTTACACTAAACCATACCATAAACCTAACTTACAGTGTTAAAAATGTATTTTGAAGCAACCATGGCATTTAAACTTGCTTCTACAAATCTTTGAGCTCTTTTATCGTGACTTTGCTGCACAGGACTCATACCCGAGGGCTCCTCACCACAAGTGCAATGCTGTACAAGGTGAGAGCAAACTGCATGGCATTTTATGTATAGACCAATATGTAGGAAGAGACGCGTTTTTCCAATTCCAGTCTATGTTGACTAAAACATGCTAAAGATGTCCAAATAAAACATTTTTGGTAGTAGTGTATCATGCATCCTATGTTTTGCGCTCACCAATGTCATTACTGAAAAAAATGTGTACCAGGTGTGGTTTTCTTTATGCCTCAGCCACTTGTTATAATTATGCCTTTGAGTTTGTTATGATGGTGTTTTTCCCTTTAAATTTAAAAGCTGAATGCTAATCATAAACATGCTTCACCACTTCAAGCCACAATGCTTCAAGCACTTTAGAATTGTGAAATCTCTACCTTCTCGTTCTGAAGTCCATCTCTCGGTCCGACCTCCACAATTTTGACACAAAGTGGAAGCTTAGGCAGTTCAGAGCACTGTAAATTGAAAAACAATGAGGAAGGAAGGAAGGACCATATAACAATTTCACAGAGCTGTACGGAAAATCTGAAAGGGGGATTAAGACACATCCTCTGTCCGGTGCTTCCTGTCAAATGGTGCGTGCAACTTCATGTTTTGAATCTGGTCTTCAGAACCTTGGAAAGTCATTTATGACATAATGTGCTTTGGAAACCAGTATTTCCTTTCTTCCAATGGTAAAACCAAAGCTAAAGCTTTAAATTCGGGAGTTGCATACCAAGGGCCAATGCTATGTTTATAGAAGATTTGGATGGTTATAAAACCTCAGACTCTTGATACGGAAACCCTCGCTGTGAGGAACAGCACAGACTAGTTTCTTTAGAGCTTAGTTTGATTTAATTGTGCTGTCATGGAGGGAGGAAATGGATGTGTGAAAGGAATGGTAACAAACTTATTTTTAAGAAGTTTCTGACCGTTTGCGCTATGTAGGTGGAGGGGAACCATTGCGGTTTGTCCCGTTATCACCCCAGGCCTGCAGTTAGGACAGCCTATTAAATTAACTCATAAATCAAATTCACTCTTCTAACTCGCCGCTAAAACCAGAAACACAGGCCCCACTAGAAATATCCATTAAAGCATTATTTTCTTATCAACAAAATAAATTAGGCCAAGACACTTTTGCTGTCTCTGTATTTTTTTAACATTTCTGGCCGCTATCTTTGGGTGGAATTTTCAAGAGATTAAGCCAAAGTTGGGAGAGAGGCTGAAAAAAGTGAAACAATGGTGTCATTTATTGTATTTAAAGTGCATTTCTATATTGGTCTAATCAACAATCCGTTTTTCCATTTTAAACCTGTTTTTTCACTTTGGCTAAAAAGCAAATAACACACAAAACAGAGTAAAATAAACAAATATTTAAATGTATCTATCTATTTAGTTAGTTAATACATGATTGAAAAGATCATGCATTTAAAAAATATATCCCAATGAACATTACAATCTTTCAAAGAGAATATTCCTTCTTTATTTGTAGTAGGAAAACTAAATTAAACATTGACTAAATTTTTTGTTTTATCTTAGGTTAAGATTATATTTCATATTATAGCTATTTTAGCTTTTGTTTACTGTGAAATTAAGTTACTAATAGCCAAAAAAATTATTATTCACCTACACTAAATACAATTTTGACTTGTGCCTAAAGAAAATCTATGGTATGGTACAGTAAACATGCAACTGTGTTTCTCTGCTAAATCTGATTTCTTTGCTTTAACCTGCAATCATGTAGAGATAATTTGAAACAACCAATATGCGAAAATTAGTGTTCGGTTACGATGATGTGAAACCATTTAAATTCCCATGTTGTTGAAAAGTGGAGCTTTTGATTAGACTGAGTACATAAAAAAGAGGACGTTTTTGCTGCTTTAGTCAAGAGGCAGACTTAGTATTTAGTGTGCAAATACAGTATGTGCTTTTGCTCACTAATACTGTCAGGGAACTGTAGCAAGACTATGTCATTCAAAATTACTTTCAAATAATTTAATTTAATGATTTTAGAGTTTAATTAAAACATTTAATTTATTTTACATTTCTGATTAATATTAAATAAAAACAAAGTTCGAACCAAGCCATAATTTCAATTTGAGATAAATTAATACAGTAGCTTTTTTCAGTGTAGTTTCAATCCCAAATTAACTTTCTATGTGACTATATGTCTATGCCATATACTAATAGTATAGTATAGTATAGTATTGGGTATATTTTACACTGTAGTATAAGGACCAATGCTCACTATTACTTAGGTGCTTATTAGCATGCCTATTAGTAACATATTGGCTTTTTATTAGTACTTATAAAGCATGTATTCTATATTACCATATTCTGCATCCCTAATTCTAGCCAATACTTACTGTAACAACTACCTTACTAACTATTAATAAGCAGCAAATTATGAGTGTATTGAGGCAAAAGTCATAATGGTTAGTGGTTAATGACTAATGGTTTGTTAATGCTGAGAATTGGACCTTAAAATAATAACGTGTGACCAGTTCTCCAGTTTGCCATAGGTCTCAAATCTCATTTGCATGTTTTCAAATGGAAAACAATGCCATTTGGCATAAATAATGTAAAACCTGTTGTGGCTTGTTGAAAATCATTTTGAGATTAAACACAAATTTAAAACACGATTTGAGAGCTCTGGTGGAGGTGGAGAGTAAATCATGTTTTTTTTTCAGTCAAAAATCATGCATAAAATGTCATCAACTCACAGAAGAAAGAAAATAACTGGTTGAGGGTAACACGAGGGTCATTTATTAAAACTTTCATTACGAGGTGAGCTATTCCTTTACCCGACTGCTTTTCTCTCTGCGTTGCTGTATTTCCTAGAGCCATGTATAAATCTTGCACATGCAAAAACAGACCCCCACCTTCTCTTCCCACAGGAGCCGTGGAAACCAAGGAGAATCCCGCAAGAAAGTCTCATAGCTCAGACAGTGCTTGACCGCAGTAGAAACGTTACCCATCCGGCTAGCACGGTCTGCCGGTCCAGTGCTGTTCCCAGATGGCACCTGTGGTGATCAGAGTGCATATGCGCTTCCGAGCAGCAAAAGGAGAGCATCGCTTCGAAGGGCGTGGGATGACTCAGCTGTTACCATGGCAGCAGCATCCCTGCCTGTGAGGGGGAGGGAAGATGCAGGCTGAAGATGTTAGACTCATTTTGTTAGCTTTAGACTGACAGCTCCATGTGAAGTACGGGACCCGCTGGGATTCTCGGCTCTACAATGAGACTAACCACAAGCGGCTTATTTTACTGGCCTTGGCTCCCCTCCCCAGCGGAAATCTACAGCTTCTGGGAAATACGCTGTCGTGATTGATCTCCTGTGACTGAGGCAGCTCATGCTTTTCAATGGCCGGCCGTGCCACTCTTGCCAATGTCAACTGTGCACTGTTATAAAATCTCTCTGTAAAGCCGGGCTGCAATTTACTTGTGAAAGAGCCATTCTTCCTGGCCCAGGTGCTTACAATAGAGAGGTTTAAGGAAGCTCTTCCTCAATAAGATGCTGGTGTGCCGTGAGAGGGTCTGGCCTCTCTCTCTCACGGGGGGGAAATGCAACTGCTGAGAACAGGGGCTGCATTTATTAGGTATCAGCATTTCTCACATGGCATGAGATGATAAATCATAAGGTGATTTGAAGCATTCAAAAAAATTACAATAAAAAAACAGAATAAGAAACGGGAAATAACAGACTCGAGAGCATGCTCAGGGTTCCAACACAATGAATTGTCATGACTTTTCCACGATCTCTAAGTCATTTCATTATTATGTAAAGATTTTTTTTTTATAATAATTAGATTTTCACATAATAAATCATTATTAAAAGTTCAGTTCAAAGTACAGACTGACTGTGGTTTGCAGTGTTACGTTTTATGCTAAACAAAAGCAATAATAATAAATATCTAGCTGGTGAATTATTGTATTTATAAGCAAGCCAACCCTTGTGAAAAGGAAGTATGCTTAATTGTATTAAATGTGCACTTCAAATTTTAAAAGTTGGTCACACTTTATTTTAAGGTTCAGTTTCCGCTATATTGACACACAACTTTTTCCTCAATAAACTCCTAATTTGGTGCTTACAGTATTAATAGTTTGTGCAGTATTTGTTAAGTTTAGGTATTGGGTAGGATTAGGGATGTAGATAATATAGTCATGCGGTATATGTGCTTTATAAGTACTAATAAACAGCCAACACGTTAATAATAGGCATGCTAATGAGCAACTAGTTAGTGATAATTGGTCCTTTACTAAAGTGTTATCTAAAAAGGTATACTTAAAAAAATATAGATGTGTAAACTTTGGCACTGGGGTGCCTTTTTAGTATCCAAACAAGTTGTGGCTGCAATATTTGCCCACCCAATAGCATGCCGCGTGAGCTGTGGGTGGGATCTGTTTGTCTGACCAGTTGCAGAAGAGGGCAGTGTTCAGGAAAACTTTTAACAATTCCAAGTAGTGCTCCAACAACACTATTCACATTTAGGGTTTGATTAATTTCCTTGCCATTTTTCAGGCCTGGAAATCACATTTTTTAATTCTCTGATATGTAATGTTCAGTGTAAAGACAACCCCTTAATCTTCCTAATTGCATTTACAAATGTAGTCCACATACGAATCTGTACAGACTTTCCTATATATCTATGACAGTATTTAATCCAGCCCAGACAGAGAGCCAGAAGTTGCCAGGAAAAAACAGCGGTTGGGTGTGTATGATTCAGAATTGCCCCCAGCTGGACTTAGCCGCATTAGATCTGCGTCCCTACCGAACCATTTAGCATTTCCTTCCCTTGAATGCTTTCTAGCTAAAAGGACAAAAAGTGGACATTCATCTTGACAAATACCAGCTGTCGGGGTTTACTTCAAAGAGGTGAGCTGCACCTTCAGGGCATCCTGGGTAATGTAAAGTAACAGAGCACAGGTGAGTGAGTGTGGGGGCTTTTCTGAACTTCTTTTATCATTCCATACGTGCTCTTGTAAACATGTAGCCACCGAGCATGACAGCAGGATGAAATGTTAAATAAAGCACAGTTTCATTAGCCATTACCTGAAAGCATGGCTTATTTTGGCCGTACCAGATGTTCCCCTCTTTAACCTTATTACTCTTGCAATTGTAGATGATTTAGGAGCAGGCTAGTACACTGCAAACAATGCTTTTCTTAGATTTATTTTTTCTTACTCCATTGGCAGATTATATAGCTTGTTCTCAAAAGCAAAAACTCACTTAATCGCGACTTGTTTTTTTTCAGAAAACAAGACAATAATTTTTACTTGCCTAGAAAGTCCTTCTTGATTTAAGAATTTTTAGATATTTTGGCTGGAACAAGACAAAAAAATCTAAGTAAGAAAAGCATTTTTTGCAGTGTAGACGATGGGCTGCGTTTTGCACAAACAAATCCTGCTGGGTTAGCTCTGGGCCTCTCGTCAATTAACCTTTGCCTCTGTGAACTTAAATTGCTAAAATATTTATGCTTTGCTGTCTCTTGTAATGTAATCACTGATGGACTATCGACCGGTGCGTTTCCCCCGCAGGCCAGTAGATCAGCGGGCTGACCGTAGACACTGAATTTAGATACAAAGTAAATATGTAAAGATTTTAAGGGGAGAAAAGGTCAAACATCATCGGGCCTTTTAAGCCACAGTAGCCAATTCACAGCGTTCCCTGTCTGGCAGCATTCATGCGCTTTTGGCGGATTTCAGAGGATTTTAAGGTTGGATTTTATGGATTTGTGTACATGTTAAAGTTGTACTGGGTAGGAACCTATTCAAATCTGAGTTGTCTGTCGGCGTCAATAGCCTCGTTGTTAGTGCACCGACATACAGCAATAGTTCGACCCGAGTTCGATTCCTGTCTCGAGGTCCTTTGCTGGTCCCCTCTCTCCACCCAATGCTTTCCTGTCTGCTGTCAAACTGTCCTGTCACATAAACAAATAAAAAGGCCCAAGAAATGTCACTTAAAAAAAATCTCAGCTGTCAAATAAAGAACCACTGAACTTGGTAACAGGGCTGTTGTCACTTTTTGTTTTGTCCCGTGCCCTTTGAATTTAAGCAGTAGTTTGTGTTCCCAGTCTGTTTTTTATTCACAGTCCAACCCTGAGTGTAACTGATGACACTACAGTGAGCCATGCGCTCAGTCGCTCAACAGGCTGTGCTGTTTCACTGCAAGACACCACCAGATAGGTTTTGGATGCTGGATCACACGGCTAACAGGGACTAAACTCTTTCATTGTCTCCCAGGGCATTAGTTCCAGTGAAATCTAGCACACAACACCGTAACAAACTTAACACCCATGACTAAAACTGGCTTCCAAATCGGTCAGATACGTTTAATGAGGGAAGAAATGGAGCTCCACGCCGTGGATGAATTGGAAAGATAAATCGCAGATGCAACGAAGCCGTCTTTGGATGTTTTATTTGGAGTGCTGGTGTATTTGGTACCATTATGTCAATGAAAGAGTTTAGTTCTTCCCTTTTTCATCTTTAGGATGGAAACAGATGTGAGAAATATTCTTTACGGAGAACAGGTTTAGATGAAGCATCAAAGAGGTTTTAAGCCATCAGATAAATCCTGAAAACATAGAGAACTGCCCAAAACTTAAGCCAGATTTGATCAATTTTCGTCCATACGATTTCAATTGTCCATAGAAGCTGCTAGAACAGATTCAAGCTTTGATTGCAACATCAAAAGTTCAGTGTGTGCACGTGTGGGAAACGTACACTGCAGCCTGTATAAGCAGAGCTTGTGGATAATAACAAACGTGTTACTGAGACAGACCATCACAGGTTTACACCTAAAGAAACGAAGAGTGTTTCTGACAGCTATGTTTAGAACGATTTCAGTGGCCTTAAAAAAAAAAAACGTTTATTGTACATGAAGGTGGTCCTCACTGAGGAGGTAAAAAAGAGCTTGAGAAATCTGTTAGTATTTGTGGTATTATCAATGGCAGTTGCTTGGCTGGAAAATGACTCCCTGAATGGAATTTTAAATCTGACATGTTTTCTCATAGACTTGCTTCTGAGCATGAAGGTTTTTGAAACATGATAATGCTTATTGGCCCAGACAGAATACTTTGTTCTGAAGATAAAAACAGAAAATTTTCCAATCACTTAAAGCGGACCTATAATGCTAATTTAAATTTTATATCGTTTTTGAATGCAACTGAACATAATTATGTGTCCGCATGCAAAAGATGAGAAAAAAACTCGCTGTAACTTAGTTTAGTGACACTCGCCGCATGATAATCAAAACCAAATACATGTTTTGTTTTGGCAGAGTATGTGAGGCAAGTTGCAAAGTTGCAGACTTATTCTGGACAAGGGGGCGGGGAGCAGCAGCTCATTTGCATTTAAATATACGTGCACGAAAACAGCATGTTTTTGCTTCTGTTAATTTCAGCATGATATTATAAATGGTCTGTTAATATCTGTAAGATATCATTCAAACAGCTTTGGTTAATTTCGAATGTCGAAACACAATTTGTGATAATGTCTTGTGTTGAACTTTGTATTTTAGTAAAACAACCAACTAAACATTTTCACCTGTTCATCCAGTGGCGGCTGCTGGTCTTTCAAAGAGGGGAAGCTCATTTTCGACCAACATCATAAAAATTGTCATTTATTTATATGTAAATTCTGCCCTACGTTCCTTTTCAAGAAAATGCTTGAGCCTACTGTATGAATGATGAATGAATGAACAAACGATCTAAAAAAGATATTAAACTTGACGGAGGAAATGTGGAAATTAGGTTAAACTGAAACAAGATATGTGGTGTATAATTGTGTGAAATGTATGATGAAAATTGGCTAGCAATTTCGCCCACTCCTCCATTCACCCCCAGAGACGCTGAGCATCCGTGGGCGGGACATAATTACAGCATTCATCCAATGACCATCTTTTCGAAGCACTGAAAAAAAAAACTTTTCAAATCAGCCCCATTGAAGTCAATAGATGCTAGGCTTCAACAGGGAAATGCACAGTGACGCTACGGGAATGTATGAGAAGGAAATCGAGTCAGCCGACCTGCTATATGTAGCTGATTCTGAACCAACTCGTCTTCGAGATGAACGTGTTCTAACGCATTTTTAGTCAATAAAATGTTAACACAATAGTACATATTTGACCATTAATTGTTTTACTTTTGACATTATATGGGAAGCCGAGCTTCCCTTGCAGTCTTCCCCACTGTGTTCATCCATAAGTTTTACCTTTCCAAATGCTTTTTTTTTTCGAACAGGATATTACCTATCATGTATTGTGGGAGTCCAGCTTTTGAAGAACCTAATAAATACTTAACTTTCTGTGTCCAGCATGTCACAGATTAAACCATAGTATAGTCCCAGCACAGACCGCATAGTTTGATTTTGAATTTTTTGATTAGTTCACTAGAACACTGAGTATTAACACATTTTGACATTGATACATGTGGACAGATGGTTTAATGTGCTTCTAGATGTTTTGGGTGGAATTTTTTATCGCACCATGGAGGGATCCTGGCTCGCTCTACACAAAGTACAAATCCAATGAGTTCACAAAGGTTTCAGATATATTTCAGCACTCCATTTACAGGAGCAAAGTGAAAAATGACAAAAACAGCTGCTGACGGCTAAGGTGTGCAGAAAGTAATTCTCTATAGAAAAGGTTCTTTCCTAATCATGCTAAACTATTTAGACCAAATATTAATCAGCCAGCCAGCTTTGACTTCAAAATAAAATACGGCCCTCTTTGAATGAAATGTAGAGTGCAGCTCAACTGCACCCGCGCTTTGCTTAGTGTGAAACACCAAATTTATTGATGGAGTTTGTGGGAAACTAAGACTAAAAGTTTCAGAGAGTGGCACAGAGAATTCCATGGAAAGTCCCTTCTCAACTCCAATATACAGTGAAAACATACCAGCATGAGAGGGAAAGTAAACAATGCGGAAAACGTGAACCCTTCCTCAAGGGATGTGAGGTAATATTTTTGTCTGCCTGCCCTTTTGAAAGGACTCTTGTCTGTGGTTCCTTGGCTTTACTCTCAAGATGCAATGCTAAAGAGTCACAGACACATGGGGTCTTTTATTTAAGGATGAAACTAGATTTGCATTTCCTGAAGGAGAATACAGTAGATATACTATGTTTCATGGTAGTTGTAATCTTTTTAAAGAAATGTAAGTTTGATCTCCACTGACTTGGAAATGTTTGGCATTCTGAATAATTAAAGTTCTCTGCTTTATTGTCTGTATTTAACCAAATAGCCACCTTTACACTGTGCATTGACAGACAAATTGAAAAATGTCAAACAGTCATGGAATAATAATAATAATAAACATTGTGTTGTTGTTTATTCCCAGATAGGAAAAGCTAGCTTATGAATGCAATGTTAGTATTCAAAATCCTGTTCATGGCAAATTTTAATATAGATAAAATATATTTTAATTTATTATATGTGTATATGCATATCTGTATGGCAGGCTAATAATGCTCAGTTAATTGAATAAGTTTGAGGAATTCTTTATATAAAATTTATTTTTTTAAACAGTTTCATGAAGCCTAGTCATGCCTGTGTGTTACAGTGATTATACCACATTAAGAAGATTATTCGCATTGCCCATGATAAAATCACTGTAATGCATGACCTGCCTTAGTTTGTCTTTGCTTCAGCTGAACACGGTCCAGTCCTGAAACACTCTGGCAGTAATTGGGAATGCAGTAGTGTGCAGGTGTTCCTTTTTACACAGATTGAATGGGATTTCTGGGGTCAAACATAGTTTTCTCTTACCTCTTTTACACCAAAACAATCATGCACGCACGCACACACAAACAAATAACATTTGACTCAGAACACATCCTCTGTATTCTGAGCTGTGACCTTGTCCTGGTAACTAGCGTGTAAAAAATGTGACCCAGATGCTTGACTTGCTCAGGGACGTCTGATTGAGCAGTAATAAGGGTCTACAGCCCACCCACTAAACCCAAATTGGAAAAAGGGTATGTGGAAAGATGAAGAAAGTAAACTGGAAAACATTTTGATTAGATCAAGTTTCAGCAGCGCTGTGGACCGACTGCAAGCGGACACTTTCAAAATAAACTATGAGGCCAGAGAAAAGAAAATAAACATTTTCTAGCTTACGATAGTCTAAAGCAATGGGAGAAGAATTTCACAAATAAATATGACAACGTTGATACTTTTTGATAGAGATTGACATTTTATTTATTTGTGTCATTAATTTGTTTATTGTCATGAATGATCGACAAACAGAACAAAAACAAGTGATTTGTTTACCGTGTGGAATCACAAAGATAAATAAAGCCAACTTTTCCTTGCCTTTAGGTATTATACATATTTCAACTAATGTCACACGGGTTAAATAATCATGTGTTTCCATTCATTTAAACAAAGCTGTGCACATGTTCAGATTGTGTTCTCTTGGGGTGTAGTGTCCTAAATATTTACCTAACTAGATAAAACACACTCCTAATCATTTTAATATGCGTCTCCTTCCACTGCATGTATATGTACAGGACAAAATAACTGCATTTTTAGCTGTTCGTGTGTTGTCCACTGTAGGTTGTGGTTTCATGTCAGGCATACCAAGGTTTATTGCAGTGTAACACAGGGATATGATTGACAATCGCCCCTTTGACTACACAAAACAACAAGCATATGAAGCTCATTACTGCAATGAAGTCAAAGAGCAGAAACAGAGCAGTAATTTGAGCTAGAATCTAAACGTATGAGGCACAGACTTGTCCCCTAGTTTATGGTTCAAAAAACATAAAAATCCAAATTCTGGTAACAATTTCAACAAGCATGTTTACACGCACATCATTTTCCGATTAAGTGGTCTGGTAAAGCCTTTAATCTGGAAAAAAGTAAACGTAATATAATCGGTCTCCTTTTTGCTCTAAAATGATTTTTAATGAAAATTCTAAAATTTTTACCAACTGAGTTGTAGCGCTCATAATTACTTTAATTTGGATATGTGCAAATCACGACACAAAATTTCAATTCTCATAAGCTTATTACGTTTGTCTTAGAATACTAGAAACCAGAATATTGGCTTAATCCAGTTATAGCAATCGGGTTAATACACGTCAGATGGAAGTCTGTTATTAACCGTGTAAACGCTATCATTTGGGGCGCTCGTCAAATGAGCGACCATAGACCATGAAGGGCCCCACTCTGATCGATCGTGTGCATATGTGTGCTCTCCGCAGGGAACGGATGATGGCGAATGATCCCTTTCCACTTTTATGTGGCTACAGAGCTTATACTAAGAAAGTCTGCTCACTGGCACAGATTTACTTAAAATAGCAGCATTCACACTGGGCCTGGTGTTGTAGAAAGGAAGACATTTAGTGGAATTGGAAGGAATCCATGATATTAAACAGTAGATGGGATTGTGAAGCAGCAGGAGTAATCATGCAGGGCAGCAGGCCGCAGGAATGCAAATCATCCACGCCACTAGAAGTTAAGTTAGCAGGTGGCCTCCGCTATTCATTAGACGTCAACACTCTTTTTAGATCGGGACCACATAACATCTGGGTGCCCTGACCACTGGTTTCAATTAAGTCAAATAGAGTCTCTCAATATTCTGGCATTCGACTAAGACGTACTTCATAAAAAATAGCAAGTTTTGATCATATGAGGTCAATATAGATTTGCATAAATTGAAACAAAAAGAAAAAAACTAGTTTTCTAGCAAACTTGCATAAAAACCTGCGACAAACATGATGTTCAGTCAACTTGGTAGAGACAGACACAGAACATATATTTGAAAATAGATTTAATGACATACAAACACTGTTCTAAAATTATAAATGCAATATTTTCCCAAAAAATATATATTACTCAGAGTACTACAACAAGTGTATATAAGGAAGAAGAATATTTGCTTGAAGAAAAAAATATATATTTAGCATATCCACCCACTGATATCTAAAGCAAACTAATGCAATACTTTGGGCTATTTGAGGAAATATGTACTGTATAGTCCTAGGACATACTCAGTGCTTTTACAACAACACTATGATAATGTGATTTAATTGCTTGCAAAATCCAATATGGCTGTTTTTTCCCCACATAAAAAAATGTAATTAGGTGACTTAGAGTTTAAGGCATTTACATTTCTTTTGTAAAATAGCAGCAGTTCTGTTTTGGAGTGGTTGCTTATAAACTTGACGTAATCTAAAGAAAGGAAATGATACTTGATCCTGCAAAACTCTCTCTAACTGGCCTAACTCATTAACATATTCTCAGAGAGCAATCAGCTATGGATCTGTGGTAAAGAGTGGCAACTCATCTACTACATCTCTCATATTAAAAACGTTATTACAAAACAAAGCCAAATAAATAAGAGGACTCATGAGCTAATATATACATAATACTGTACATCAAATGTCAAAAACTATTTCTTTTGATATGTTATTCCAGCAATATGACACAGAAGCTCCTCTGTCCTCAATGACATCCACAGGACCTCACCACCATATTCCTGTACTTCTTCAGAATTACATTTGAGCTGTCATCAAAATACAGCACTGATATGGCATTCAGTTTGGTCGGTGCACAGCAAGGCTTTGGCACATTATCAGGAAACATTAGATGGACCTGTGACGAGAAGAAAAAGAGAGATTAAAGTATGATATTTGTTACTGGATAGTAACAAAAAATGGTTTATCAAACAAAAATATCTTTCAAACTAAACAATGAAATGTATTCACTTTAGACAACTTCTGTCTATTTTAGGTCTAATTTTTGGAGCTGCAATACTTTTTTATTTATTTTACAAATAGTCTATGATGAAGCACAGGAGGCTTACCAAGGTCTGCACAATCGCATGGTTTGTCGCATTCATATGTGCATTGAGTGGAAATGAACATTCTCCATCACAATAAAAGGCTGCATAGCCCTCTGGAGCAATAATCCAATCCTAAAATGACAGAGAGACAGAGATGAATTCTCTGGTTGAGTGAAGCAATCACGCTGTGCAGTCTTGTAACTGATTGATGTCTTGCTAGCCGCCACATGTGTTTACCTGCCATCCTAAGTCGCGGAAGCTCACGTAAAGTTCATGCTTCTTGCAGGCTTGTCTCTGTTCACTGGTGTTCTGATCTAGATAACAGCAACAAAACGGAGGTTGAGCCTTCAAACACTGAAGTAGTCGTGTTGTTTAGTCTAGGAGTGTGTGTGGGCTCAGTGTGCTCTATGTTTGCAGCTGGCAGGACGTCTTTGTATACAGACTCTGAATGCAGTAAATACTCAGTAATTTGCCTACATTCAGAAAACATCAGGTAAGCTCAGCAGGTATTTCTCAAATGAGTCATTCTAGAACTGTGGAATAAAACAACTGCTACTTATTACATTGAAATGAGCGATGTTGTAAGTGATTTAAACAAAATAGTCTACAGAAACTATCCCTCAAAAATGACAGAAATAGGAATCACACCTTTCTGTGGTGACCTTGGCCTCTATAACCAGCAGAAGTGACACATTGTAATCATGCCTTGAACACCATCTGACTGACAAGTAATGTGAACTAGAGTTAATTTAGTTTTCAGCTGCCATGGTTTATCTTGAACACTTAAAAAAAAATCAATATGATGACACAACATTCTCCACAAGCACCTTCTTACAATGTGCCTTGAGTATCTTTAGTAGATGTGATGCCACTAACATGACAAATTTCATAAATCCGGTGATTAGTTCAATTAGTTTGATCCAGTGATCAGACAAGAGGTAGTGAGATCAAGAAACTGCTTTTGAGTTTTTTGTATAACATGCATGTGCATGAAAGTGAGCTGTAGCTGCTCTGTGTCTAGTGGAAGTTAGAAAACTGAATAACATTGCTTATAGCACCTCTGAATGTATTTTACCTCCACCTTTGATAGCTGGCGGAGATTTCTGTTGTGTTCTGCTTTTGTGTTTGTTGTGGCTCTTCTTCTTGCTTCCTGTGGCTCTGACAGAACGGAGCAGAACCTCACTGGCTTTGAAAAAAGCAACCAGGAATGGCTGTTTGGACTGAGGTCCGTTCCTTCCGATGATGCCAGCAGATTTCATGTTGATGCTTCTACCTGAAAATCAAACAGATGTATGCATCCGATTACAGAGATCAACGTTAGACAAACAGCCTTGATTAAGGCATGGAAACCTAGCAAAATCATCACAACTATTTATGACAGTTTCTATGGTTCCACACAGATACTGTAGTGATTGTGTACATGTCAAACTGAGAGGGCTGAAAACTGATCCTAAAATGCAGACAACGTCATGGCATCAGGTTCCCATTTAAGAAAGAGGAAAAACTGGGTGTAGTCGTGACTCAAAGATGATACTTTTGTGAAGTCTCACGCTGGTAAACGTGTCTGTTTTTTAAGCTAATATAATGAATATGTGAATGGAAATAACACCAGCTGCAGTTCGTGGTCCTTATTTCCAGTAAAACGAGCATGTAGCAATAATCAAAACAATAAAGCACAAGCAGGAAAGAACTCTAAAATGTAGCGCAGTCTTTAAAGTGACCACATGTTTATCATTCAATAAATTACACAATAAATATTTACATAGAGCAATAGTAGTCTGGCAGACATTTATTGTAAAGCTCCACTAAATACAAAACACATCCCACATTTGCAGTTCCTCATATCTCGATATATCAGTGCTTCACTGAAGAAATCAACCTGAACAAGTCCTGAAATTGTAGTAATTTTGTCATACGTCGTATATTCAAACCACATTGGTTCAACAATATAGAAGTGTTGTAAATGATGCCACATATTAGTGTGGAGTAATAACCTTGTTAATTACAAGTATTCTACAGTATTCATTTTCCTTACACTGTAAAGGTATATACAGTATATTTATAGTCAAATCTGTCAGTAGGTTAGTTGTGTATAGGTTTATAGTGTTTTTACTTCATTGTTGTATGTCTGTATTTATGTAGCACCGTGGTCCTTTTAATTATCTTGACATGCTTAAAGACACTGAATGAAATGTGTGGAAGGAAGGAAATATACTGCATAGATTGTCCTGCATGTTAACTCACTGACTGTGCCCAAGACCATGATCTGCAGTATTTAAGTCCATGTCATATTAACAAGAAACTATGCTTTTAACCACAGGTTGTAAAGTTGTAGTTCCAACCACATATATTTTTTGTGATGCTATTTTCCAATGAAACGATGATTTTGGGAAACACCAAATCATTGAACTATGTTGGTACTGATGGAATTTATGACCATAGGTGGCTAACAATGCTTTTGGGGAATGTACCCCTGGTTAGGAAATACAAAATAATGTTTTTTTTACCAAAGTTGTTATGACCAATCTTCACAAAGTTTGAACTGCACAAGCGTAAATTACACTTGTTATACAACGATACTCTGTGACTAGTGCACATCTTGGGAAAACTGTAATGTTTTTGTGTAACAGACTTTGATCAATGGCAATTTTGTGAGCATTTCTACCCATGAAACACTCTGTCAGTGAAGCAAAACATGAGAATAATGTGTGGAGTGGCATTATACTCCACGGAGCTGGGTCATAACTGATTACATGTAATCTGGATTACATTATCAGATTCCAAAAAAACAAGTACTGTTTGAATATTTACAGTATATTACATTTTATAATGCTCATAACCAGATTACAGTTACTTTTTATGGATTACATGATGACATATTATTCACACAATGGCAGTAAATCATTCATAATGTATTTCTCCATAATTAATTAATTAATTAAATTTATTTTTTAAATTTAAATTTTAAATTCTAAACCTTCTACTGTGTGTCATATAATTTAGCTTTGACTATATCCACAATATAAAATGGCCAGGTAAATGTTGTGCAAATAAATCTGCAAACCATGCTTCTGAATTTGGGAGGAAAACCACACCTCTCAAGCAATTATACCATGAATGAAACTAATTAAATAAATTATGCAAATCACTAAACACTGGTGACATATAGCTGCGAAACACTTTGTTCTCATCATATCCAGTGACCTTCAGTAACTGGTGATTCTGGAAATCTGGACAAAATTGTTTCAAGCCTGAAAGACTTTGTCATTTTAATGTCATTGTTTTTTTGTTCATATTTATACATTTTTGTTCATGTACTGCAGGGATTTCCAAATGTTTTTGTCAGCTAAACCCATTTGACATCAAATATTTACTTGAAATATCTCTGAGGAAGTTAATATTTCAATAATTTAAAAACACATTTGAATATTTAAAGTTAACTTATGTCAATTAATGCTGACATTGTCATGCAGGTAAACAAATTAAATATTTCTCT
This sequence comes from Ptychobarbus kaznakovi, assembly GCA_027422405.1. Taxonomy (NCBI): domain Eukaryota; kingdom Metazoa; phylum Chordata; class Actinopteri; order Cypriniformes; family Cyprinidae; genus Ptychobarbus; species Ptychobarbus kaznakovi. Next base: position 1,084,376 of record CM049801.1, read on the forward strand.
TTTTAGCGTTCAAGTGTTTAAATAATTAATTTTACATTTTTATGATTTAATTACTTATTAGCTTTTTATAAGAACAAACAAACCCACTGCAGTTCTGATATTAAGCCCAGTTTGGGAAACCCGGTTAAATGTAATGTTTGATGTTGATTAAAAAAAAAAAAAACTCTATTTTTATGTCAATAAAAAACATGTCATGGTAAGTTTAAAACAAGTTAGATAAAAAATGATCTAAAAAGCAGTCACAATACAGTTCCTAAAATGAGTAATCTAGTAATCTACCCAGCGCTGATACTCCAGTTTCAAGTACCATCCCCTAACTGCCTTCCCTGACACAGCATAAACTGTGTGAATGTCCTAAATTAAAGCACAGATGTCCCCGTCTTACCGTCAGTGGTCTCAACGCAGAGCTGCAGGCCCATGTTCTGCTGCGGGTTCAGGACCCAGTGATTACTGGTGGCCGTGATGTCAAACACCAGCCACCCCCCATCAGTAGCGCGGATCTTTTTGGAATGCAGCAGAAATGTTTCAGCATCCCTAATGAGACAATACAAATACACTGAATGCACAAAATCACAATGAGATTTACATTATATTTTTAAATATAATATTTCACTGTCCACCACAAATAGATGGATGTTAAACTGTAATGACATGTTTGAAATCCGAGACAAATGAGTTGGATTTTTGCTAATTACAGTCATTCTGCATCTTAATTAGCTATGTTGATTATAACATAGAAAAACAAATATTGAAACGAGTGCAACCAAATTTTCTCTCAACCCTTCCTTTTCATCTCGACCACAATTTTGTCAACAAGCCATTCCTGTTCATCTACTTAACTGACGCTCCAAAACAGCACATGGGCCACACAATGAGACAGCGGCCCAGATCTCACAGACAGGATAATGATCAGAGACAGTGGCACGTCCCAGCATGTCACAGTGAGGACGAGCACAGCACACCACCGCATTCTGTGTCCCTGTTACAACTCAATATTCTAATTTTCTTTTCCACTTCGGCGTGACTAAGCCAATACAACTGACATAAAGTAGGCGATCTGTGCATCATATTATACACTGACCTCAAAAGACCATAATACATGTTCTCAAAACTCAGCAAGTATCATGGAATTCTTTGAAGTACCTTGGAATTGCATGTGAATACAATGACAAATAGAAAATCATTCAGTTCCACAGTATTGTGCTGTTACCATCTGTTAAATATTCTAATTCCCCTTTTGATGATTCTTTCAGCGCTTCAAAAAGTGCAAACCCAACCCATGCAACTCATGCAAACCCAACCCAATTAGTCCTGAACCAAATATTCTAAACAAAAACAATGGTATTTTTCTGTATTTATTTTTATTAGAGGACCATCTATCAAAATCTTTGTTATGAATGTTTATCTTAAATTGCACTTTGCCATGTGAACAACCAGTTGCTAATTACACTGATTTAAGTCTCATGAGCCTTCAGTTCAACATAACACATTAAAAGTTCTTGGTTGATTTCCAGTTGGACACGACAAAAGTAATGACTTGCGGTTCAGTGAAAAAGTCAAGTCCAGCTCGCAAGCGACTCTAATGAGCCGAACCGTTTTAATGAACTGACTCATAAATCAGTCTGAAACTCACGAGATCACTATTCATGTGAATCAGTCTAATTCAGTCACTTTTTTTGGGAAACGCACCCCTGACCGATTCAGCCAGTGAGTGAGTCATTAGACTGATTCACATGAATAGTGATCTCGTGAGTTTCAGACTGATTTATGAGTCAGTTCATTAAAACGATTCGGCTCATTAGAGTCGCTTGCGAGCTGGACTACATCAAACTGCGAGCAGCCTGAGAGGACAATGCACTATAAACATGAGTGATCTATTTACTGTGTCGTTTGCTTTTATTAAATTCAGATTTTTCTCTGCTGAGCCGAAACTATGAAATTAAACTATAAATTATACAAGTTTTGCATAAGACGTAGTTCTCTATTCCCAATTCTAACCATTATGGTATCAAAGTACTGTACCTCCACAATACTGTTTTGTAAAGGTGTAAAGTTTTGTTTACCGCCATGCCTTTAACACTCACAGTGGGCACACTTTGGCAGGCTATAAGAAGTGGGTGCTAAGCTGTGAAACACTAAATTCCACAAATCACAGGAAAATCACAGTACGGACACAGGAGTGAATGTGTGAAGTTGTGGGACATGGACGCCTCATAAAAACAGCCATGAGGAAGGGTTCCAGGGCCTCTGATGGCAGAATCCATTATAAACCCCTGTTTAATTGCCCTATGAGAGCCGTATCTACGGTTAAATGTTTCAGCTGTATTCATTCATGGTGAGAAAAGGCCTTGTCTACGGTGTGCCTAGTGACTGTAAGTCACGGCTCTCAACTAGATGAAGACATTAGCCTGAAGAGGCATGGGCACAGAACTTTTAAACTTTGGAAGCTCATGGAGGCCCTCTATTAAGGCCAGATGGCCCTGTCTGGGGTGCAAGTGCTCTGACAAGCAGTCGAGATACGCAAAGAGTGATAACTGATGGACTTTCAAGACTTTCATAAGTGCTGGAAGTTGCAAATGAGCTGTTAATGGAAAGCTGTATCCATGGCCATTACCAGCAAGTATATCTGGTGAGACTGAGGAAGAACAGGTTTGCTTTGGTTCGGGTGAGCTCTGCTTATGCAAAATCGTTCCTACAGGACAAAAGGTGGTCTGAACCATACAGAACAGAGAGAGCCGTATCTACGGTTAACCGAAATGATTATTTTCGTTTATGTACCGATACCGATATTGATATTTATTAACCATTCATGGTGAGAAAAGGTTACATCCTTGTCTACTTGGTGTGCCCATGTATGACTCAAGCATAAGTCACTCCGGCTCTCAATTTCTAGATTTTTACTGTGTCGAATTTTTTCTCTGCTGACCATTATGAACAAGACGTGAATTGTGTTGAGGCAGGTGGGCAAATAGGGATTACAGACTCTGAATGTTAGTATAAACTTTTAGGAAGCTTTGGACATTTAAGTCAAGACTCTTGATGACTAAACTTTTATTTGGAGGCAAACCTGGGAGCGGGTGTGTGCGGAATACAACGTAAAATAGTCCCGCGCAGACCTCTACATCACAGATCAGATTTCATTTATCACGTAAAGAGAGATGACTGACAAGAAGGGGTGACACAGACAAGACGATGCGGAAGAGTTTCGAAACCAAATGTAAAAGTGCCCGTTTTGACTTCTGAGTCTGACATTAATCTAGGTCAAGGAGAAAACTCACCGAGATCTACCAAGTGAAAAGTAAATAAATGATAAAATACACATTCAATAAATAATTAAAAAGTCTTGTTGTGATGTATCTTTATGTTGCATTAATTTAATAATAATAAATAAAATAGTATTTTATTATTATTCACTATTCACGTCGCTGTATTCAACTATGATCTGTATTCAAGCAGAAATATGACGTGATCGAGAGCACATACACGGTTCGTTTGCGCATCATTTATAACGGACATAACGTGCGCCTAATGCACGATCATGTCACTGTAATCAGCTTTACCTTGATTACAAAACGTGCCCATCAAAACTTGTGTGTACTAGTGTGACACTGGCTTCTTTTATCCAGCCAGAGCTGTAGTTTGTGTATCATGTTCTCATACAGTGGCTTTGAGCCGCCGTTCAGTCTGTATTCACAGCGCCATGAGAACCGTATTTCTCCTCCTAAACACAGAATACGTAGAGAGGTGAACACGATCTATTACCCCTGATCTAAGTGATAATGTTTAAAAAAAAAACTTCGTTTCTCATTTATTTGGTTCCACACTATTTGCTGCTTTTTATTTTAAACACTGCTTGACGCCGAATTGCTGCTGATATTAAAGTCAAAGTAAAACGCGCACGGCGCTTACAGGCTATTTAAAACCTATAAGGAAAAGAGTGAAAACTCAAACAAAATATCAACTTCATTTTAAACTACAGTTTTAGGTTTATAAGCTGTTTAATAGGCTAAAGAGTGAATAATAATAATTCACTGGATAATGATAATTCACTGAATAATATTCTCTAAATATTGAAATAAGCTATAACAAACAAAACATTGTATTTTATTACATTTCTCAACTGGATGTTTTATCCGAATTATTCAAAGGTTTTTGTCATTCTAGATTATGAAATATGCTGAAGCGCGGGTTTATCTATTTACACAGAACTATACTCAAACTGCGATCGCTTGTGGAGAAAATAAATAATTAATTTCGATAGAGATGTATTTATTTAGATGTTTATTGGCGAAATAATGGTTCTATAGTAAATGTTAATATAGTTTAGCGTGTTTCAAACGAGTGAATCTGGAATAAAGTTACCAACCGCTGAGCATCAACCGCTGAGTGACCACTGCTCCAAGTGTGTGTGTATTTGGATGGGTCAAATGCAGAGAACAAAATTTCACTGCTGGTTATACTCTGTATAATTATGTATGATATATTTTTTTTACAAAACCGTAACCGATTATGGTAAAATTTAAATATCGGGAAAAATATATTAAACCGATATATCGGTCGATCTCCAGATGGCTATATCCTAAAAAAGCAAAGCTGGGGTAGTTTTCTTAGAAAAATGTTTCCATACATCATTCCACAATGACAATGCAATCTTTCTTTGTGAATTAAAGGCACAGGTTGGACCTCCCATACTTCAGATGTTGAGAAGGACTTGTATTACCATCCTAACTCAAACCTCATTGAGCTATACTGACATGAGCAATGTAACAGGTTCAATATCTATATAACCTTGGTTCCCACTTCTTTTGAACAAATAATTGAAACTAAATAATTGTGTAGAGGTTTATAGCTGAGGATAACTTAACAAATTTTCTGAAAACGTATGAACTGTTATTCCTCAGTAAATCCTACAAGAGTTTTGTTATTTTTTTCCTGGACATTTCTAAAGTTCATGAGTATGATGAAAGGTGAAGCAGGGCAGTTGGGGGCAGTCGTGGCCTAATGGATAGAGCATTGGAACTTGTAACCCGAGGTTGTGGGTTCAGAATCTCAGCTCCGGCAGGAATTGTCCACGACTGAGGTGAGACCCTTGAGCAAGGCACCGAACCCCAAACTGCTCCCCGGGTCGCCACAGCGTTGGCTGCCCACTGCTCGAAGTGTGTGTGCACTTGGATGGGTTAAATGCAGAGAACACATTTCACTGCTCTGTATAATTGTGTACGTGACAAATAAGATATTCTTCTTCTGAACAGATGTATCTTGCTGTGCAAAATGGAGTGCTCAAGTTTGAGGATTACATAACAATAAATGTAGTAATGAATGGATAGATTTAAGGCAGGGGATGGGGTGATGGACGGATGCTGGAAGAGTCATTATGGTAGTGAGGTACGCAGCTGTTTATATACTCTTGCATAATGATTGACAGTATCAAATTAACTAGCTCCTCCTCAACCTTGGTTTTAAAACTCCATAAAGTAAATCTTCTTTGAGGAATACTCAGAATGATAAAGATACCAGTCTGCCATATGATTTTTTTTCACATTCAGCAAAAGCAATAATATTAGTTACATATTAATAGATCCTGCAGTAAATATGGTAGCCTAAAGTAGTTGTAAAAGCAAAGCTTGAGACACGTGTTTCTGAATCATGTTACACAACATCATCCTTGGAGCAAGTTCCAAAATATGTTACATTAACATTAGCTAAATGTATTGAACTTTTTCCACATATTTTCTGTAAGATGACTAATCCGTGACGTTGTGTACCACTGTCAGTCTTTCAATGGTGACAAATTACAGTCTTAAAACATCCTGACGCATTCAGTTTATCGTCACAAGGGAAACCTCCAGACAGACTCCAGACTCACTCGGGTAAACAGGATGTCCTTGTATTTTCCACTTGATTGCCTGCCTAAAGTGTTTCACAGACCAGGCAGAGCTTTAAGAGACTAACCTACAGGTTTAATTTAAACTCAACGTGTTACTCTGGGGCAAAAACTGCCGCTGATGCTTTGTTCAGCTGTAAAACATGTAGCTTTTTCAACACCATATCATTAGTGTGTGTGTAGTGTTTTTATCTACTTGTAATTAAATATTCATTTATACATCTTAAATACATGAGGGAATTGTGTGTTGTAAATGCCCGGGTTTGAGTATGCTGTGATGTTTTATATGTTGATTTTGTTTATTGTGTTATTGGTGTTGATGCTCCAGAAAATGCCCTACGAAATAAAGAGTACTACTACTGTATTACATTTAAAGACATGCAAATGTTAACAAATCATCTGAGGTTCACATAATTTATATTTTAATACATGGGAGTTTGGATGCAGTTCACAAATTAATGTATTCTCTGATAATGTCTCTCCATTATTTATTGAGAGTCCTGCTATGAGATTGTGTATTAAACTAACCTAGCAAAGGTTCAGACAATTTTGATTCTGACAAAGCAGAACAATTGAACACTGCTGTCCAAAAATGTGTTTCCTAAATAAATTAATACTTTTATTCAGCAAGAGTAGATTAAATTGATAAAAATTGTCAATTGTGTCATTAATAATACTACACAAGGTTTATATTATTTGTAAATGCTATTCTTTTGCACTTTCTATTCTTCCTGAAAAAAAGTATTACGTTTCAGGAAAAATATACATAAATTAAATCAGCACCTTATAGAATGATTTCTGATGGATAATGTGACAATGAAGACTGGAGTACTGATGCTGCAAATTCAGCTTTGATCACAGCAATACATTTCATTTTACAATATATTTAAATATAATATAGTTATTTTAAATTGTAACAATATTTCACAATATCACTGCTTTCATTGTATGTTGACCAAATAAATGCAGCAGATGAGCAGGTGAGACTTCAAAACCTTCAAAAAAAAGTTTGAACAGTATGTTGCCATCTATTTCATATATAAGTGTATATATAAGTACATATATAAGTACATAAAGTGTGCAAGACTTCATAAAGTGTTTGTATTTTTGGCATGTTCTTTTTAGACATCAATAAACATGATCTTTTTTTTGGAAACTACACCTGTCAAAAGGCATGTTTACTCATTATTTATTACTATGAAGTGAAAATATGAAATAACACAAGTATGAGAATAATGTGACCAAGAAGTGATCTAACTAGTATTTGAGGTTCTTCACTCTCTCAACCAGCTTCTTGAAGTTCATTCTGTGATGCTTTTTAAATGGATTTGAAGAAGTTATTGGCTGATTTTCCTTTGCTCCACCTGCTCCAACTCATCCAGACATTTTGATTAAGATGTTGTGGGGAATTCCCTGAGAATTAAGTATGACCACTAACAATGTCGTTTTATTTGCAGGTGCTGTTTGTGTCATTTTATTTAATTTTGCATTCTGTAAAAAAAGTAATTTAAGGATGGGATCATGAGAAACATTAATTGGCTGTAGTGTCTCCTAACTTTTGAACGGCAGTGTAAAATGAGGAAAGATCTCACCTGTTTGGATATTCTTTGATGACTTGGTATATGGTGACCTTGAGTGTGATGTTCTCATATCTGACGTGACTTTGATCCTTATAAATCCTGAACTCAGCGGCGGTCACTGCCTCACCTTCCGGAATCTGAGTCAGGTCGAAACGAAACTCCCTGTAGTGTCGTCTGTGATGGGAGAAATCCTTGTCCCGCTCGACTGCACAGAAACACAAAACGCACAATGAGAAGCTTCACGGGACTCGTTTGTTTCACACTGTAGGACGGAGGAAGACTATCGCACACATGTAAAGTGTCAGGAGTAGCTTTCTTTAAAAAGTCATTCATCAAAATCGTCAACATTCCACGCCTAATCCAAACATTTGAACGACCAACAAAAGCAGTATCCAGTCCATTAAAGCAGCCATCTAAGCACAGGTAGCAGCCGCTACACAAGTCCTTCCCTGTATGCTCTATCCATGATGAATTGGCTGTCAGGTAAGAAAAACAGGCCTTTCGCTAATAACACACTGCGTTAGCAGAGAAAAGCTGACGAGACACAAATTTTGAGCGAACAATGTATCACAAGCTTTCTACTCTGATATTCTTACCTCCCAAGATTTCCATTTCTAATCAGCTGCAAATGCCATGTGGGTGAGATGTTATCACTCTCAGAAATTGTAGTACTACCTCCTAAAAGTGTCCTAAATTGTAGAAACCTTAACGAGCAAACATTTTTGATATATTGGAGGTGCCTAGTAGATAAGGCTTTCTCTATATATCTAGAAACTGCTTTGCCAGATGATGATGAAGTATTGCATTCAATGTGTGTTTTAACCCTTGAACAGGCCTCTGAACATTCATTACGGCACCATCTGTGTGAATGATCCGGCTGAAAATATGCTACTTAACCTAATCACACCATCTTTACCAAAAAAGGGTAATAAAGTTATCGTTGCAGCTTTCAAGAATACAGCATGTTTGCTGAGCAGATACAGATACAAAAGAAAAAGTGGGAAAAGAAGTGGGTAACGTCATTTACAAACATTATTTTATAGAATAAAATTGTAATAATATAATTAATTTCCTAGAAATGAGTGTCTTGTGTTGTTTTGGCAAAAACTATAGTTAAGTTTTTGTAAGGCAATAAAGAAACAGATAAGCACAGATACGACTCTTTGTCTAAGGACTCATTATTACAGAACATTCCAACATAAAAGCTATTTTTAAAACCCGTTTTAATTACAAGAGATGTTTGATTGGGGGAAAAATAAGCAATGGTATATCGGAAAACACTGAAAACGTCTGTACTTTTACCAGAAAGTAATTTTATCAACCATTTGGTAGACATGAAACTGTTGGGCTTGTAAAACTAAACACCGGCTGTTGGTATTACTGAACTACAAAATGTAAAATAACAAAAGGGTTAAAGAAGAATATAAAAAAATATAATTTTTTGGGCTAATTCCATATAGTCTGCAATTCTCATTTCTGAATCCTAAAACATACATGCATGCAAACATACAGCACTGCTCATGAAGCAGCAGAGCTGAAAGTGCGTTTGCTTTGTGGTGCCGGTGAAAGAGCACAGCTCGGCTCCTCTGATAGTTTATCTACAGTGAAAGTCTGTGGTTACTTAACACGGAGAGGTCAGAGGGCAGGCCACAGTTACACCAGCTGGCCAGACTCAACTTCAGCATCCTGGCTGCTAATTAAGACCAGAAGATGGGGATCTAGTGCTTTCCGGGCAATAGCGAGATATTGTTTTATTAATTAAGTGCATTAATTTCAAGAGATCAATGGAGAAGTTAAAGTACACTTTGCCTGCATGATGGCAATGATCCAGCCGAATGGAGGCTTAAGCACAATTCTCCATTTGTGCTACTCATAGCTGTTGTTTATTTTACTACGAGTATTCGTTTTGATCGTTCTACCGTAGACAAGCTGCTTTTTTAAACCCATGAACTACAGCATCGATGGGTTTTATGAAATGCAAGGCTGCATCGTATCCAGGATCCTTTTAGCACTTTAGTCTCGTTGTACATTGAAAGAGCTGCAGCGCTTTGAAAGCAGACGCTGTACATGCCCTCATTGTCCTGAGTGAAAACACATGGAGCGCAGTTAAGGTGATGATGGGGGACTCTACCTTAACACACACGTTTATTTACTCTGCCAATCTGAGGCCCAAACTGTGTTTATACTGAACTCCTTTTGTATTTTTCAGACAAATCCATTAAAAACAACAAATTCATACAAGATTTTTGTGATTCATCTAGGTGACAGTGACCTTTAAAGTCATGTCCTTTAATGGAAAAAACAAGCAAAAATAAGGCTAAACCAGAGTCTAATGCATAAATTAGATTAGTGAAGAAAGAAAAAAGGCACTAGCTACTGGCACCAGATTACCAGATTTAGACCAAAAGCAGCCTTTCTTCGAGCTCTTTCCTCTGCTTAACAACAGGAAGTAATTAAGGCAAATTATCCTCAGGTCAGACAGTCACTTGATAAGTATACATGAACTGTGAGGTGAGAGGTCACAGCCACTGAAGTTGTATACAGTTCAGCGTACACTTATCGTCTTATCTCAGCATTCTTCAAATAACAGCAAAAAGCATTTATTACTAACGACAGGATATTAACAAACCCTGCATGCCCACGTCCTTCATGATTTGCTTCACTTTGCTACGGTATGTGCATGTATGTTTTTTAAGAAGTATATTCTGATATAATGACACTCTTTATAGCCACATTTTTATTTTCTCTCTAACCTGTAATTGCCTCAGAGTTTCCAGTAACCATACAGTGCTATATATACACAGTTTATAGAGTTTTCAAGGACAGAGTAAATGTGGAGGACTATATTCCAGTAATATGAAAAAAAATATCACCTGCTATTTTAACACTGGATTCAAAAGAAGGCTCTATATTTGAAATCAAATAAATTATCTATGGCATAGACATTAATTCCTTACAAAGGCACACACGTTTGCAATGACCTAGCAATAGTATAAAACTGTTTAATAACAATAATTATTATCAGAAAAACTTGTTAAAATAGTCTATTAGAAATGTATAATCACTTAAGTGCATGACATCTTCAAAACAGTCAATATTGATGATATTTTCATAGCAGTGTTGAACAATGTACTTTCATTGAAAATAGCCTTTTAAGATTTTTCCAATGAGCTGTTTTCACTTCAAGAACATCATCTAAATCTATATTTGTATTTATTCAGTTTTTGTTAAACACACCATGTAAGAAGCTTGTTTACTCAGCTCAGCCCTTCTAGACTCCCCTGTGTCTACTAAATTCAATAGGCTATAATTTAAGATTTTATAAACTTGGTGAAGCACTAAATCTGTAATATTGTGACAAACGAAACGGTAGCTGGCAATTATCAATAATTATCATTTAAAAGCAGGAGCTAGGCTGTAATCATTGCTTCTATAACGAGCACATATTTTAAGTTTAAACTGAACGTGTTCTGATGTCTGGGGCGTGTTAAAGCATCGCATTGGTATTTCTTCATTTGCGTAACTTCATAAAAACTAAATCTAAATAAAAGCCTCACATTCTCGCGCAGGAACACAACGTATGTTCGGTAGGCTATCTGAGACCCCAGATATAAAACATGAACAAACGCAATGAATAACATTCTCTGACATAAACTCTGTATATGTAGCCCACGCCTGCTAAATGATTATTTGTATTATTTTTTTATACAGTGTGGCACCAAATAAAAACAGTGCCATTATTATGAAATTTGTATAAATGTATAGAGATAAATAAAACGGGTACATATCAATAGACTTTTCCTGCGGTTTAGATTTGACAAATGTGAAATGATACCACAGATATTAATATTTCACGCATACAAGACTTTACACATACACTTTAAGAGAAAACCCTGCCACCCAACTATACGTACCCAGATTGACAAAGCTCATCACCATGTCCGCGTCATTGAGAAAGTTGGTGTCTTGCGCGGTGGCCAAAGGCGGGCTCTGGCTGGTCAAGGGCGCCGCGCGGTACGGCTGCTGCGGCGCGCTCGAGAATCCATGTGGAACCACAGAGGCGCCTTTACGCGCTTTCCCAGAGAGCGTCTTCCCCAGTATCGCGTTCTCTTCCTCGGTCGTCATCGCGTTGTACAGGTCCAGCATGAAGAGCGGTGCCGACGACGCTTGTTTACCCGGGGAGAAGGGCCTGGGACGGTGAGGCAAGCCCAGGATGGAGAGGATTTCTCTCTGGATCTCTCGCCGCTCGTGGTTACGCAACCGCCTGTAAATAAAGCTCGAATGCACATGGTTGTCTCCTAAACCGCACTGAACGCCGTGAAGAAAGCCGAGACAGCTCCACAGAAGTCCAAATGTTGGCGCTCTCATTATTTCTCAGGATGATGCTTTCACCAAGCGACTGCTGGATTGATGATGGTGCTCACCATGGTGCACCATTAATAGCCGACTTTTTTTCAAGTTCTTTATTGATCAAGTCTTTATTCCGTGTTTCCTCTCAAACCTAGAATGAGTTTCTTCTCAGGCTTCAAGGTGATACCTCAGGTCAGCTTGCGCCGTGCCATTCTTAGGCAGCATCTTCACTACTGTCATTAACCTGAATTGAATACTGAACTGAATTGTTTCACATAAAACACGTAATGTAGAAATCGAGAGACTCTTCACCTGCGCGTTTACTGAAAGCAGCAGCAGCACCGACCGCCTGGGAGCAGAAGCGCGCGCAGCCTCAGGAGTCAGTGCATGAACTAGCTCAAGTTGTGCATGCACCGACATAAGACTACATCCCTGAAAAAGTGTTGAAAGCGGTAGTCCGTCCCACACTCTGGAGGGTTTGCATCAACCTCTAGCGGTCGTATATAACATATCGTTGACCTGGGGCATGAATGCAAGTTCACCGTGAAATGAGAGACACTTGATATATGAGACCTTTCGTGATAAGTCAAAGGAAAAGTCCAGGCGGGCAAACACCTGTCAGGTTTATTTCAGCGTTGCTCGATCTATTGGCTTATATTCGAGCTCACGACAACAGAGTGCACTTTTTCGAGCAATAGTTTGTTATGGCAGTGCCGTTATTTGCACTTCTGTTATTATTTTTCTAACTTCTACAATGGCAAACAACTGCAATTGTGAGACTTCGACAAGTTTGCAAACTTACTATTATGGAAACACTCTGGGTTGGCTGTATTACCTACAGGATAGCCTACAATACTAAATACTAAGCTATATTTATTTTACTAATATATATAGCCTACATACATGGGCGACATTTAACTCTCAAGTCGGGGGGGGGGGGAAGAAAAAAAAGGTATTTTCCCAATGTGATCTCATGATAATTCGTATGTATTTTAATGTGGTCCTATAAAACGTACACGTACTTACGTTTTACAGGCACTAAAACTTATAATACTGACTTATCTTCAGCATTTAAAACGTACAAAACTGACGTATTGATGACATCCACAAATTAATCTTTTTGAATGTTTAAATCTCGGCATTAATTTTAATATTAGTTGTCATATAAATTACCTTGTTTTCAATTGCATCATCATGTGTTTACTTAATATGAAATGATAACATTTCGTTTTGCTGTGTGATTTCTGCTGCTAGCTCGTTTCAATAGGCCTACATAACGTTAAACAAGACTTCACTTTAAACCTTAAAATAAATTACATTTAATATTTACTTGCCATATAGGCTAATGTTTACTTTGTTTGTCATGGGCCACAAAAAGCATTTTCTCTAAAATGCTGTGAGTGACAATAGAACTATAAAAACACCAAAACTGCAACATAATCACGAAATGAAATTTTTATTCGTGCTCTAATCCAGATCTTCAGAATACATATGCCAGCGAGGAACAGACACAAATCCAAGTCTTTGTTCGGCGTCGGCGATCTTCATCTCCATCCTGAGCAGCAAATCCAGCAAAGCCTGAAAGCCTGCGGCCTGCGTGACTGACGCGCGTTCGTTAACTATGCGTTCACACCGGACGCAGCGAGAGCGTCAAAGTGGCCGGAAGTCATTCATTTTCAATGTGAGCTGGCGGCGAGCTCCGGCGAGCAGCGCGGCGCGTTTTGGACGATGAGAGTGTCGAGGAGAGTTGAAATCAAGTCAACTTTATGGTAATGAGCTATGACGCGGTTGGGCGGCAACCAATCAGAATGTAGAAGTCCTCTGCTTGAAATGATTCCAGAGAACGCAGCCCGTAAACTTTGGTTCCGACCACATTAGTTCCCAAGCAAAATGAAGGAGAAGTTAATAATTGCTGTGGCGGGTTTCCCGGTCATATATGACCTGTCCCTGTTTGCGTACAGGGACATAAATAAAAAAAATGATGCGTGGACTATAAGGTGTCTGACATTGTTGCTGTTCCTGGTGAGTTGCTGATGTGCATTACCGTTATATATACTTTCTGAAAATAAGCAGGAATTGCATGCTAACTTTAGCGCCAGAGCATGCAAAACAGTGTTGCAGCTTCAAAATATTTCTAACATATTGACACATATTGGGTTAAACAAAAAATAGGTGTTGTAGCTGCAGCGAGTTGTATGTCACATATTTTAAAATGAATGTGGTCGCTTCTGCCTTTTTTTTGTCTACAAGGAAAAACAAAAGTGTAACGTTACTACACCTAATCTCCCCTGTTGTGGTGTCAACAAATTGCTTAGTTGGAGAAAATAATGATATGTCATTAGGTTTACATATATATAACTACAATAAAGTTCTTTACATCGATCAATTTCTCACTTTCACATTTAAAATATTTCATGAGGTTAACTTATACTCAGCAGCAGTTTTAACATTATGTGACATGACATCTGACGCACGGACGCCATGACATCTGACGCACAGACGCCATGACACATGCCAAACCTGTGACATCTGACGCACCACATGCCAAACATTTGGCATCTGACGCACAGACGCCATGACACATGCCAAACCTGTGACAAACTGTGACATAAACCTGTGACAATGTCGCGCTGCGTGTCGCGCACCTTCGGTAGTGACTGACACCTGCCCCTAGGTGCTGCTGCATAATGTAGATTACGTGACACAAGCACGTCAGAACGATATTGATTTAATTAACAGTATGTTGCGGTCAAGTATACGATTTATTGCATCGCGAAATTCATTTGTACAACAAATATTCCTCTGTTAAGATTAAAATGTGTCTAATGTCCCTTAATGTGTATTTTGTCATTGTAAGTTTATTTCCAGTAGCCTGCTTTGTACAAGAGCCATACATTCAAATACGTAAATAGGCTTTTTTTTCTGACACTTGCCTATCCGATATTACAAAAAATATATAATCTGTCACGAGAAAACTCCACAAGCCATTATAAAGTGATGTCTACTATTATAACGTGATTTATGAAACTTACACCAACCATTCAGAAGTGTGCCTGACCTTGACACAGGCTTTTCACAATGCAATGCAGTGTACATTACGTGACATGACATCTGACGCACAGACGCCATGACATCTGACGCACAGACGCGATGACACATGCCAAACCTGTGACATCTGACGCACCACATGCCAAACCTGTGACATCTGACGCACCACATGCCAAACCTGTGACATAAACCTGTGACATCTGACGCACCACATGCCAAACCTGTGACATCTGACACACCACATGCCAAACCTGTGACATCTGACACACCACATGCCAAACCTGTGACATAAACCTGTGAAATCTGACGCACCACATGCCAAACCTGTGACATATGACGCACCACATGCCAAACCTGTGACAAACCTGTGACATCTGACGCACCACATGCCAAACCTGTGACATCTGACGCATCACATGCCAAACCTGTGACATAAACCTGTGACATCTGACGCACCACATGCCAAACCTTTTTTGTCAGAAAAAAAGCCTATTTACTTATTTGAATGTATGGCTATTGTACAAAGCAGGCTACTGGACCACAACATACTGTTAATTAAATCAATATCGCTCTGACGTGCTTGTGTCACGCAATCTACATTATGCAGCGGCACATAGGGGCAGGTGTCAGTCACTACCGAAGGTGCGACACGCAGCGCGACAATGTCACAGGTTTGGCATGTGGTGTGTCAGATGTCACAGGTTTGGCATGTGGTGCGTCAGATGTCACAGGTTTGGCATGTGGTGCGTCAGATGTCACAGGTTTGGCATGTGGTGCGTCAGATGTCACAGGTTTATGTCACAGGTTTGGCATGTGGTGCGTCAGATGTCACAGGTTTGGCATGTGGTGCGTCAGATGTCACAGGTTTATGTCACAGGTTTGGCATGTGGTGCGTCAGATGTCACAGGTTTGGCATGTGGTGCGTCAGATGTCACAGGTTTATGTCACAGGTTTGGCATGTGGTGCATCAGATGTCACAGGTTTGGCATGTGTCATCGCGTCTGTGCGTCAGATGTCATGGCGTCTGTGCGTCAGATGTCATGTCAGGTAATGTACACTGCATTGCATTGTGAAAAGCCTGTGTCAAGGTCAGGCACACTTCTGAATGGTTGGTGTAAGTTTCATAAATCACGTTATAATAGTAGACATCACTTTATAATGGCTTGTGGAGTTTTCTCGTGACAGATTACATTTTTTATGTAATGTCGTATAGGCAAGTGTCAGAAAAAAAAGCCTATTTACGTATTTGAATGTATGGCTCTTGTACAAAGCAGGCTACTAGAAATAAACTTACAATGAAAAATACACATTAAGGGGCATTAGACACATTTTAATCTTAACAGAGGAATATTTGTTGTACAAATGAATTTCGCGATGCAATAAATCGTATACTTGAACGCAACATACTGTTAATTAAATCAATATCGTTCTGACGTGCTTGTGTCACGTAATCTACATTATGCAGCAGCACCTAGGGGCAGGTGTCAGTCACTACCGAAGGTGCGCGACACGCAGCGCAACAATGTCACAGGTTTATGTCACAGTTTATGTCACAGGTTTGGC